>JAOXJP010287453.1:0-19050 GCA_025762735.1 Platanus orientalis | reverse complement strand
CCCAAGCCCGGATAAAGGAGGAGGGTGGCGTCAGGTTGAGAGCCGGCCTTAATAAACTACTCAAACCTTAAACATGTATGGACTCGGGAATTATTCCCAGTGGGCCCAATTGCACAGCTACGCTGCCATATGTTGTGGTGTTTTTGCAGGTGTCGTGTGATTAGAAGTCTTAACACCTCGGGATCCGATGCCTTGGTGAGGTATAGGTTTCGGGGTGTTACAAGAACTGACCTCACTGCCAAAACCTAACCCATCATACCTATATCTCATTTGCAAACCCAACTTTATGTGATCTCATTGGGTTAGATGATAGATTGACCAGATCCATTAACAGCCCTACTTCCTAGTACTGGTTCCTTCAAATCCAAGATTGAAATTGCGGGGAGATCCACCCAAAAAATATAATAAGTTCAAAACCATTCAATAGAAGAAATTTGTATGAAATAACCTTCTGGAATCAGGACTGATGAATATGATAAGATTTTAGCAATATTTATTTCGATGAAAATATTTCAGCAGTATTGACATGTCCAAATTTCATCAAACTAAAATAATTTTATTTTCTCTTCAGTGAATTCATGCATTTCTATTTTTTTTTAAAAGGTAAATCTTTTTTTTTTTTATGAATTAAAATAAAGGTAAATTTTTTATTAAAGAACTTGCAGGAGTAAAAGAATGATCAAGTGATGCCCACTGCCTACATGCTGAAGTGCAAACAGTGAAAAATAAAAATAAAAGAGTCAATATTCCACAATAGTGGTATGCAAGATCCATCTTCCTAATGGCCTGTCTACTCTAGCCCATTCGTACTCATTCCCCTGCAGCCGACATCATCTATAGATGTATAAACATATCGACAAAATCAATTTATAAACGCAGCCTTGATTTATGCCTCTTTTTTTCTGGCGGAAAATTTCTTTTTAATTTAAGCAAGTTCAAAAATCATAATACGGTAACATACAAACTATCTTATCATTTCGTCACCAGATTCAGTAATGACTCTTAAGACACTACGACATTGTGATCCACTTTCTAAGCTACAAACAAATCCAACTCTAAGTGAGAAACACAGATCAAACCATATCAAACTACCAAAAACCTATCCCACAACCATTACAAAACCTGACTTAGTTTTTCCGACGAAATCTCCACATTATCAGAAACACTCACAAAGATTAAACAAACAACCAAATTAAAGCTAATGCGCAGATGGTAGCTCGGTATCGCTGATCAAGCCAAACAACTAACTATACAAGAAATGTCCATAAAAGAAACCAAAAGCAATCAAGAAACAGAACAGTACGGAGGTTCCAGATTAAGATCAAACTTGCAAGAAAATGCCAATTAAAAATCCACCATGATTTAATGATCACAGCATATACAAGATCGTGAACAGAGAAGAGAGTGATCGAAAACGAGGAATAATCAAGAGGTCTGAGAATTAAACACTATAAACTTACTTGCCAAAGAGAAAGCAAAGGCGAGTGGTAGAAGCTGTTGATGGCGCTCCTGGCGAAGAGGGAGCTCGTTTGGTTATTCTAGAGTTGAAACTGGAAATTGAAAATGAAATGGTTAAGGAAGGTTAAATACAGACAAAATGACAGGGTCCGTGCCGACCTTGATCAGTTTGTGATTTGAAAAAAAAAAAAAAAAAAAAGCTGAGCATCTGATTCGGTCCGAATACCACGTATCAACCTCGAAGATCCATTGTTCTCTTTGCGTGTTCGGCCCGCGGTTCTGCTTCCTTACTTGAGGTTGGACCACGACCAACCAAGTGGACCAATAAGAAACTGCCAAGCAACACAGTAACACAATTGGACTAATTAATGGGCTGGCAGCGCCTTGTCACTGTCGTTGTTAAAGAATCAAAAGAGGCGGTTGATCGGGATTGAACAGGATCAGGATTAGCTACACGATCCAAACCGTGATCCCGATTTCAGATCATCCGAATTAACCAGGGGGTGTAGGTTTCCATGAGACCCACACCCCTGGTGCGTCCCACTAAAGAAAGCCCAAGGTCCATCCTGCATCAGGGGCAAACACATCAGCACAGAAAAAAATTACATTATTTTTTAGGGAGTGATTTTCACTTTTCGGTAATACAAGCAGATCTTGGGCGTTCTTTAAGGGGATGTACCAAATCCCAGCTGCTGTAAGCAAATGTCCTGTCCAGGATTTGGTGTCCAGATTAAATTCCCACCCATTTTATCCGATATGACATCCCCTAATGTCCTCTGACAGCAAATCCTGGACGGAACATTTATTTGCCTCCATCTATATCGTAATTGCCGATCTGAGATGGGCTAGGTCTGGTCCCGATTCCGATCTGTAAAAGTGGGATCATTGTAGGTATTAGTCGTAAGATGCTGCGTATGCTATCACCACACTGCTACACAAGGATACAACCATTGGGATCCTCTACGGTCGTTAAATTACGCTAATGTATTGTTATTGTCAAAAGTGCAGATACATTAAAAAAAATTTAAAACGCTGTGTACGATTGCAGCACATGAACGTTGTTTAGCGTACTTTATTTTATTTTAATGCAAAAGTGTTTGCTTCATTTGGTAAAGAATGGACAGTATTTGCTTGCTTATGAGTTATGTTCACGAATTGACTTGTTTAGATTTTGATTCTTTTAAAAAAAATTTGGTTTTTTGGGGGGTGGGGCCGGGCCGTGGGATATGGGGCTTATCCATTTCAGACTAGTTTTCTAAAAGATTATTTTTACTTTTCAAATTGGTCAGATTTGTACTTTTCGAAAAAAAAAAAATTTAAATAAGGGTCAGATTTTCAAATTGGGCTGGCTCGAGGAATATATTCTAAGAATATTCTAACTGTTAGGTTACAAAGAACCCGGCCATGTTAGCCGCAACGCCCTCCTTTATTGAGCTACACGTGGTGTTGACCAGCAGTCGGTGGGAATGCTTACCTATAAAAAAACTAAATCCAACCCGTTTTCCTTTTGTACGGTCACCTGGGGCCACTGCGCTGCTGCATCACAACTCATATAAAGGAGCCCGCATTGCAAGATTGCCAGATGTCAACATAATCACTTATGGAATGCTATTATCTTGAACTCATTTTGTCGGCCTCTCTCGGTTACGGTAACCTCCGCTGGGTGTAGGGGGCGACCACATCAGCACCGAAAAGTGGAGTGGGTTCACTTTTCGGTGCTGATGTGGCCTCCCCCTGACGCCCAGCAGAGGTTACCGTAAATGAGGGAGGTTGACACAATCCTTCGTGCCCCTCCCCCTTCACTCATATTACTTCAAAAAGTGATCTACACATTTTTGGAGATGGTGTAAATCAATTCGTGATGCGCCTCAGATTTGGTGAGACCATTAAAGTCACCCTAAGGTGAGATTGACATTAGGGACCAACACATCAGCATCAAAAAAGTGACTTACACTTTTGGGGGATGCTTTTCACTTTTTGGTACTGATGTGTCAGCCCCTGGTTTTGATCTCATCTTAGAGTGAATTTAGTTGGTCTCACCAAATCAAGTTCTTGATGTGATGTGTGTTTCCCTTGCATGCTGGGGACAGGTAAGGGGCACCAAATCTTAGGGGTGAATTCACACTAGAGAAGTGACATCGCGCCATTCTCTCCAGTTGAGGTTTAGGTACTAATAAACCAAACCATGTATATGAAATTTGGCATTATTATTATTTTTTGGGCAAGAGCATAAACTCAAGAAATTCATTCATCCAAAGAAACAAAATAGTGATAATAAGATTCAAAATCAAGGATCAAAGCTTAATCACCCACAACATGATAAGTGTTCTAGATTTTAGTTTTATAATCCTTAGCCGCAATAACTGTCATACAATGAGAAGCTTTATTGCTGGCAAGAGAAACATATGAGATTTGGTTATTCAAGGAACTCTTTAAAATTCTCCAATAATCTTGAATTATCACTTCAATGTGTCAAGGGAGCAGCTATCATCCTCATTGAAAAGTTTGATGATGGCAACACAATCTCCTTCAATTTTAACTTGCTGAGAAAGCAAAAGATTTTTGTGTGTGTTTTGTGATAAACAATAGAAAATTAGAGAGTATTACAAAAAAAAATAAATAAATAAAGAATTTGAGAGGTTCCATTTAGCGGGTATCGTATTAATGACAGTTTTGAAGATAATTGTATATAGAACAAATAAAATTAAATGGGAAATAACACAGAATTTTATGAAAAATATACATAGAAAAAATATAAGAATTTGTCCAGATTTATGTTGATTCCATAATCAACTACCATTATTTACCATTTACATGATTCCGCTCTAACGCCAAGTAACGTCTTGCTCAAGAGCACTCTCACTGACTTAGGACCCAACCTTGCATTTTCTGGCCCAAACCTGAAGTTTTGTAACTTGTTCACATGGAAAAACATTTTTTGGACCACTTCCTTGAGGGAAATTCATGGATAGGAACCTATCTACTAATCCATGTAACACGCAAGGAAGTAGGATGTATGATAGCCCACTAATTGTCCCTTACCAAGGAAATCTCAGCATGAGAGCCGGCATGGATTGGACTTGGGCCCTTGCAAAAGGAATGCCCACAACACTTGATTGATTCAATCTCAAAGTTTGAACAATGTCCCTTCCTTTCGAAGGGTGCAAGGAGATAGAAGATGAAGATTGGTCCAAGACAATGCAGATTCTTATCAAAAGACTAGGGGTACAACTTGAGCAAACCCTAGGTGTTCCTTCTTAAAAAATTTAGCAAAAATCGGTTTGGATGAGTTTAAAAGCATGTAATATTTGAGTGTTCAATGGTTGTGAAATGGACAACCTCTTAACAAATACTTAGTCAATAATATTATCATTAATAGGTTAAGGATGTAATAAATCAACAAAATGGGGAATGAAATACATAATTACTACATGAAGTCTTAACAATAAACGAAATAAATGATTGGAAAAGAACATATATAAATGGAAATAACCATGAAGATAAATTAATTGATCACCAACCTTCTTTGAGGCCTTCCCTAAACCTCGCTTGTTGCGCAGTACTTGAAGGGAAACTAATGGGGATCAAGATGGATGCATGCCAATTCAGGGTCGGCTATAGTTTAGGTGTGGCAATGAATCTAGTCCGGCAAACCGCAGCCCATTGGAATAGTGAATGGATAAAAAACACTCACCTTAACGAATGCTAACCACTGCTCCTTGTCAGGCGGCAGGCACATCAATGCCAAAAAGTGAATATGCGCCCCCCAAAAAAGTGAAAATCACTTTTCAATGCTGATGTGTCTGCTCCTGACAGGGTGCGGTGGTCAGCATTTGTTAAGGGAAGCATTCATAAACCGATCCCATTGGAATAGTATGTGATCTAGCCGGTCCATTCTGGCTTACAGTCTAATATAAGAAAGCCCTTCCCAGACCAACCCAGCCCAAAAAAATCTTGTGTCCAGCCAGCTAAGGCTCTACAACGTGAAATATCTAGAATTTTATAATTGAGACAAACCCTTTTTCTTTATTATTCGGTAATCTATGCCTAGTGTGACCTGTATAAGGGTATAGCTTATATAAACAAGTTACATGCATATTAAACTTGTGAGTTATTATATGACTGTGCTTGGCTGGTCCAAAGTCAGCCAACCTAGCCCAGGATTTTTTTGATCATAGCCTCTCGTTCTCCCTCAAAAACTTTACTGTGAAACTAGGTTTTAACCTATTATACAAGCAATTATATTGGTGATGGTTCTTCAAATCACTGCTCAGCAAAACTCCATCCCTATGTAAGTGGAGCAAGTGTAAACCAACAGTGCTGGGTCTCGATAGAAAGGCACTTAGCCACCCTCTCCACATGCTCCTAAAATGGTACCAATCAGAACTACTTCATATAACTTGAAACTCGCCACCAAACACCACCCTACTGTTCATAGATTAAGGGAAAACATAAGAATAAAAAAAAATAAAAATTTCAAACCAGGGGAGTGCTACTAGCAGCTTGAAATTAAGGGTACTGAACAATGGCTGCTGTTGAATTTGTTCTTAACTAAGAGGTTTGCCAGAGTGTAATGCACTCGTATATCATCTTTTGTTCTTGCCATCTAGGGGAAGTGACTAACTTTGAATAATAAGTTCGACAAATTAACACATAATACTGATAATTAGAGTTAAATTATACCTCCAACATGTTGAAATACAAAAGCTATGACTTTGACTAGTTTGGGGCTCAAAAACTTGCCTAGAAAATAAAGTTAATAATGCTTAAAGGGTTTAAGAAAACCTCATTATAACTAATTGTTACCATACAACAAATAAAGAAATGAAAACATTCAATATAGACACAAAGCTCAACTTGAGGTTTAGCCTAATGAATCATGTAATCATCGAAAAATCCATAAAACTATTGATGTAATGGATTTGTTTTATTTTATTTTTTCAACCAAATTGATATAATTGGGGTTGAATTGTGCAAGTCTAAGACATTATTTAATGATGAAGTTGACAAAATAGGCTCTTAGCCATGATGAGTGCAAGGCTGTCCACACTCCCTAGTTCAATTATCATCTCATTAATGAACTGTTCTCAACTGTTTTCTACAGTTCCCTATCAATAACAGAACTACATTCAAATAATTTCGGACAGCTATTCAACCCATCTTACACACAAGAACAATTAGGGCCTGTTTGGCAGCCACCAATAATGTAATCATTCATTTCAAATTTCCAAGGCATTTGTAGCCATAAAGTGATGGTTCAAAATGAATTCATTCAGATTTATACTTGATGACATATTGAACCAACGCCTTGTGGCTACAAATGCCTTGGAAATTTGAAATGAAACGATTACATTACAGGAGGCTGCCAACCATGGCCTTAATCAATGTAAGTAGAAAACACCACGTATAATTTTATCATATTTGGAAAGATTAAACAACATTTTGGATGAGGTACTCAAAAAGATGATGGCTAGATTATAATCGTTTTTTTTTTTTTTTTTTTTTGTCTCGTTGTTTTGGGTGGGAAGCGGGGTGGGGAGTATAGCCTTTGAAATTATTAAGTGTATAATGTGAGAGTTTTCTATAAACCACTTGTTTTTGTAAATATCATGCCTAATTGTTGTACTTTGAGAAGATCATGACTATTTTTTTCTTCAAATCATTGCTTTCATAAAGATTGTGTCAAGATTATGACTGGTTTTCTATGTTGTATGACCAACCTAAAGATTGAACTTAATTTTCTAAGATATTCTTAAAAGAGAATTACCCTGCTTTACGCCAAATGTTTTCAATTATGACATGAAACATCATCTAAAGCATGCCTTGTTGCTTAAGTATCTTAATTACAATAAATTGTCTAAATAAGTGATTGCTTAGTAGGGCACATTGGACTATAAAATACTAACTTCTCCCCTTTTTCCTTTTCAAATAATCCTACTCAAGTTATAAGTAAGAACTACTAACTTGGATATCACAGCAAGATGCTTGTGGTGTTCATTCAGGAAACTGAGGTCTACCAAACAATGCATCCCATTTAAAGAGATTTCCTGCGTCGATAATCAATTACGATCGGATCAACTTAACCAACTTATTCAGTTGGTCCAGAAAGTAGCCTATGGTTACTTATTGCGCTAATTACTTTTGCTTAGAGATCCTTAGAAGGGTCATAATCATCTGGGTGGTTCTAACCATCCAATTCAAATCTTCAGTTATATACAAATTATTAATCATATAAACAAAACAATAACAAATTATTAATCAGGGAAACTTTTGATTAATTAGCACATATACTGATTGATGAATAATGAAACACTGTCCCACCAAGAACCCAAAGTAAAGCTGGAGCTTCTACTTATTACATGTACCATGTGGCCCCAGAAAAAACTGATTCTTACATGTATGTGATTGCTTCACTGTACAAACGAGTAGGTTTGATGTAACCATCCGGTTGACTGTCAGCCCTGCTCCACATGCAACCAAAAAACCAGATGGGGTTGAAGGGGTGCCTCAAACAGAGCTGGTCAGGTTCTCATGCCCTCATGTTCCTTGAAACATTGACTTGAAGAGACTACTGGTACTTATCAGCTATAACTTTCAAACTGTAATCAAAGAAAGGGCCCGGCTCGGTTAAATTGGTTTCCTTTTAGTGAGGTGCAAGAGGGATTACACTACATTATTTCCAACAGAAGGCCATTTTGAATCAACTGTTAACAATTGAAGAACAGTTAATTAATTGACCATTAATCTTGTAATTTGCTTCTCATTGTTCAAGTGTTTCCTCACTGTAATTAGACTCAAAACATGTTTCATTAGGATCTTCTCTCATTATTGGTAGCTAGTATATGTGCTCCTACACGTCGCTAGCTAGACTTCAAATCCTAATCTTAATACAATTACAATCAGACACATATAACTTACTAGTTATATTGCAAGTTGGAAATCAAGTAAACCTATCAATCAGCTCAGTGACACAATAATTGTTAATCTCACTTAAAAGCTCAAGATTATCTTTTTGTCTAATTGTTAATCTCACTTGCATGTTTCTCAATCTTATGCTCAATTACAATTATAAGCACATGGTTCTTCCACATTTCTGGGTTTTATTCTTTTTATCCAATTGCTGATGATCGTATGTGCCAAGGAATTGCCATATGAGCGACGAAATATGCAGATAAATTTAGTGATGGCCATGTTGTATATGGTCATACATTTGTCTTCAATGTAGACTCTTTTAGCTCAACATCTAAGCAAATAATTGGAAGAGGATTTGTTGAGGGATTTCTTGTTCTTGGCTTGGAACCAAGGCAACCTCTCAAACATAAGCAAGTGTTGTGTTACATGCAAGTGTTTGGTTCTCAAATTTTTGCTCAGAAAAACATCATCTCTATATAAGTGACGCCAGTGTAAACCAACTTCAAGTTGGCTTTAAGTGGCTCAGGATTTTGTTTAGATAGGCACTTAACGACCCTCTGTCCTCTACCTTTGCTGCCAAAAACTATGTTGGTGCCAATCAGAACTACCTAAAATTGTCTTTATCTCAAAATCTATGGCACGCAATTTGAAACTTGCTACCAAACAACACCCCCTTGTTCGTTGAGAAAAGACACAAGAAAAAATCAATATTTCAAACCAGGAAGTGATAGAATTTTGAAATTATGGGTAGTGAACAATGGCTGCAGTTTAATTTCTTCTTAACTATGAGGTTTGCCAGAGTGTAATGCTTTCATATATCGTCTTTTTTCTCTCGTAATCTAAGGGAAGTGACTAATTTTGAATAACAAGTTTGACAAATTAACACATAGTACTGGTGATTGGAGTTAAATTACACCATAAGCATGTGCAGATTGAGATACAAACACTAGAAGCAATGACTTTGTCTTGGAGTGCGGCGGTTAGAAAATCTCAATAATGTCAGGGTTTAAAATAATCTCATTTAACTAATGATATTAATAAAACACAAAGAAAATGAAAACATTCAATACAAAGCTTTACTTGAGGTTTACGCAATTACTTAATCATCGAAAAAACCACAATATTATTGATGTACCTTTTTTTCCTCATCTAATCTGATATAATTTGGGTTGAATTGTGCAAGTCAGAAACATTAGCTGATGTTGACAAAATTTATTCTTGGCAACGATTGGCTCAAAGCTCGACGTCCACACTGTCTAGATCAATTATTATCTCATCAAAGAGATATTCTCAATTGTCTTTTACATATCCCTATAAATAACAGAACTATGTATCAATAATTTTGGACAGCTAGTAAACCCATCTTACCGAACAAATTATCAATCAATGTAACATTTTTTTATTTTTTTGGGAGGAGGGGGGGGGGTGTGGTAAAATCAACCAGTGTAACTTGAAAAAACCTCGCATTTGGAAATGAATAACCAACGTTTTGGGTGAAGTATATACATGGAATATAGCTTTTGAAAAGATTAAGGGGTAATTATGATCAGCTTTCCATGAAATACTTGTATTTGAAAATTTCTGACTAAATTTATTCAAATCACTTTCGAAAAGATTGCGACAAGAGTATGACTAATTTTCTATGTAGTATAAGCTTCCTAAAGATTGGCTTAATTTTTAGGAGTGGTTCTTCAAGGACAACCACCCAGCTTTACACCAAATGCTTCTCAATTGTGGCATGAAACATCATTCAGAGCATGCTTTCTTGCTTTAGTGTCTTAATTACAACATGTAGTCTAAATTAGTGATTTCTTAATGGGGCACATTGGGCTATAAACTACTACCTCTCCTTCATTTTCGAGTTCAAGAAATACCAACTTGGGTATAGCAGAAAGATGGACGGTTGTGGTGTTCATGAAGAAAATGTGGCCTATCTTACTAAGCATATCATCTAAGGAGGTTTCCCAAGTTGATAATAAATATGATTGGATCAGCTCCACCGTACAACTTAATTCATTTGGTCAGGAAAATAGTCTATGGTTGCATGTGGTTTAATTACTTTCGCTAAGGAGATCTCCTTTGAGGGACCATATAGTAATGGGTCCCAAGTCTTAACTAAAGCACAATTTTCGTAGTCACACTGATCATAGTCCAGACTATCCACACAACCAATGCCTATAAGTGGGTCATAGCAGAAGTGGTGGTGCTAACTGTCCGATTCGAATCGTCAATTCAAAACAAAGTATTGATCAGGCCAATTTTGATTGATTAGCACATATACTGATAGGTGAATAATGAAGCACGGTCCTAGCAAGTGGGATTACAGTACATTACATTATTTCCAACAATAACCCATTTTGAATTAACTGTAAGCAATTGGTCAGATGATCTTTAATAGACGACCATTAGTCTTTAAATTTTGTTTCTCTCAATGTTGTAAGTGTTTCCCTGCTGTAATTAGAATTGAAAACTAGTTTCATTAGGCTCTTCTCTCATTATTGGTAAGCTTGCTCTATGTGATACCACCACACGACCCTAACTAGACTACAGATCCTGAACCTAATGCAAGTACGATTACAGACAGAAACAACTCTTTACATTGCAAGTTAGGAGCCAAGTAAATCAAAAAATCTGCTTAGTGGAAAAAAACAAACACAAAAGAAAATGAGAGCATTTCAACTTGCCATCTCGTAACACCACCCTCCAATCCTACTCCTTTCAAGAAGTGGGATTACATTATGTTATGAACCTAACCGATTGGTTAAAAGCCCTATGACTGATGGAAAATGTTAGGCTAGGCCCTTTAAACCATTGGGATCGTTTCACCATGCTCCACAATCAACGTCCACAGTGGCTCATTCTATGCTGGTATTTTTCCACCTTGTGACCGTTCTCACTCTGGTCCAGGTCACCTCTTTCGTGACTCAAACTCAGAACATGGTATGACTTTGATACCAATTGTTATGAACCTACACCAAAATCTCTAAAGCTGATGGAATGGATCAGGCTAGGCCTTTTAAACCATTGGGATCGTAACACTTTACAATATTTTTTGATGTGAACCTATTTTTCAAATCAACAACTAAATATTAGAAAAAGTGATCCTAATCAATCTAAGCCTTGAAATTCAGCACTGTGTGGGTGTGATCAGAAGACTAATTAAATTAAATTTTGAATCGAAACCTAGGTATTAATACAAGTGACTACACTAATTAGCTCTAAAAACTACTCCTTAAAATGGTGACTTGAAGATTGGTGAATAATGAAACACGGTCCCACCCGGCTCCCAAATTAAAGCTGGAGCTTCTACTTTATTACATGTGCCCTGTGGCCCCAGAAAAAAGAACAGAAGATCTGACTCTTACATGTATGTGATAGCCTCACTCTATACAAGAGAGTAGGTTTAATGTTAATTTCCAATCGGTTGACTGTCAGGCCTGCTCCACATGCAGCCGGAAAAGAAAGATGGGGTTGAAGGGGTGCCTCAGACAGAGCTGGTGAGGTTCTCATGCTCAAGTTCCTTAAAACATTGACTTGAAGAGACTGTACTGCACTTATCAACTATAAGTTTCAAATTGTCATAAAAAACTCGAGACCCACTTGGTTGACTTGGTCAGCTTTTAGTGAGAAAAAAGTGGGATTATATTACATTATTTCCAACATAAGCCCAATTTGAATCAACTGTCAACAATTGAACAATTGTTCTTTAATAGATCTGTAATCTTGAAATTTTGCTTCTGATTGTTGTAAGCATTTCCCCACTGTAATTAGACTCAAAACTTGTTTCATTAGGCCTTTCTCTCATCATTGGACTTCAAATTCTAACCTTAATACAAGTATAGTCATAAACACAAATAAGTTACCAGTTACAATGCAAGCTGGGAATCAAGTAAACTCATCAGTCAGCTCAGTGACACAGTACTCGTCAATCTCACTTGATTCCTCAAAGATTACATTCATTTCCAATTGTTAATATCACTTGCATGTTTCTCAATCTTATGCTCAATTACAATTATAAGCACATGATTGTTCCACATTTCTCCGTTTTATTATTTTTATCCACTCGCAGATGATTGTCTGTGCCAAGGAATTGCGGCCATGTTGTTTTCGATCATACATTTGTCTTCAATGCAGACTCTTTTAGCTCAACATATGAGGGTTTAGTGAAGAATTCCTAGAGGATTTGTGCAGGGATTTCTCAAGGAAATCTCTCACACTTGAACATGTGTTTTGTGTTACATGGAAGTGTTTAGCCAATGGTTCTACAAATCACTGTTCAGCAAAACACCATCCCTATATATGTGGTGCAAGGGTAATCCAACTTCTCTTGGCTTTAAGTGGCGCTGGGTTTTTTTCAGAAAGGAACTTAACAAACCTCTACCCTTGCTCCCAAAAACTATGTTGGTGCCAGTCAGAACTACCTAAAATTGTGTTAATGTTCACATCTATTGCATGTAATTTGAAACTGTTTCTACCGAGCACTCCCTTGTTCAAAGGTTGAGGAAAGAAACAAGAAAAAACCAATATTTCAAACCAGGGAGTGCTAGCAGTTTGAAATTAAGGGTAGTGAACAATGGTTGCGGTTGAATTTTTTCTTAACTATGAGGTTTGCCAGAGTGTCATTCATATATTGTCCCTTTCTCTTGCAATCTAAGGAAAGTGACCAACTTTGAACAACATGTTTGACAAAATAACACATAGTACCGATGATTAGAATTAAATCACACTATATATAAACATGAGCATATTGAGAAATAAACAATAAAAACAACAACTTTGTCTTGGAGTATGGAGCTCAGAAAATTACAAAAATGTCAAGGATTTAATATAACATCATTTAACTAATGCTAAATATAAAACAGAAAGAAAGAAATGAAAACATTCAACATATACACAATGCTTTACTTGAGGTTTACGCCTACTTAATTATGTAATCATCGAAAAAACCACAATATTATTGATGTACTACTGTTTTCCCCCTTCATCTGATCCGATATAATTCAAGTTGAATTGTGCAAGTCAAAAACATAAGCTAATCTTGATGTTGACAAATTTTGTTCTTAGTAACGATTGGCTTAAGACCAATTATAACACACTCTCTAGACCAATTATAATCTCATCAATGAACTATTCTCAACTGTCATTTACATATCCCTATCAATAACAGAACTATGTTTCAATAATTTCAGACAGCTAATTAACCCATCTTACACAAACAAATAATCAATCAATGTTGCCTCTTTTTTTTTTAATCAATCAGTGTAACTTGAAAACAGCTTGTATTTGAAAATGATTAGCCAACATTTTGGGTGAAGAACTCAAAAAGATAACGGCTCAATTATAATAATTTTTTGGGTGGTTGAGTGCCATTGAAAAGATTAAGATGTAGATTATGATCAGTTTTCTATGAAGCACTGGTATTTGAAAATAATGTGTCTAACTGATGAACTTTGAGAAGTCATGACTAAATTTCTTCACATCATTGCTTTCGCAAATATTGCAACAAGAGTATGTCTAGCTAGTTTTCTACGTAGTATAACCTTCTTAAAGATTGGCTTAATTCTTAGAAGAGGTTCTTCAAGGACAACCACCGAGCTTTACACCAAATGCTTCTCAATTGTGACATGAAACATCATTCAAAGCATGCCTTCTTGCTTAAGTGTCTTAATTACAACAAATAGTATAAATAAAATTAGTGGTTTCTTAATGGGGCACATTGAGCTATAAACTACTACCTTTCCTTCATTTTCCTTTTCAAGATATACCAATTTGTGTATCACTGCAAGATAGATGCTTGTGGTGCTCATGAAAGAGTATGGGACCTAACATACTAAGTACTCCACCTAAGGAGATTTCCCAAGTTGATAATCAATATGATTAGGTCATCTCCACCATACAACTAATTCATTTGGTCAGGAAAATAGTCTACGGTTACTTGTCGCGTTAATTTCTTTCGCTTAGGAGAACTCCTTAGAGGGACCATACAGTAATGGGCTCCAAGTCTTAACTATTATTAAGGGACATAAAAACAACTTTCCCTCCAATTAAAGCTCAAAGAGATGAAGGATTACCGGTAGAGTAAACCCCTTTTGTGGCAACACTCATAGATTCAGAATATCCATACGACCAACGACTCTAGTTGCTGTCCGATTCAAATTAAGTTATTAATCAGGCCAATTTTGATTGATTAGCACATATGTTGATAGGTAAATAATAAAGTATGGTCGAACCAAGATCCCAAAGTGAAGCTTCAGATTCTACATTGTACGTATACCCTTTGGCCCCAAGGAAAAGAGAACAAAAAACTAGCTCTTACATGTCGGTGAGGATTTTATACGCTGACCCCTAACCTCCGCCCTCATCCGCCGATGTTCAAGCGGGTGGAAACATCAGCGCCAAAAGTGATTTTCATTTTTTGGGGGTATGTGTAAATCACTTCTGACACTGATGTGGCCGCCATTTGACCTAGGCATTTGCCTACACCGAGCGTAGAAAAGCCTCACCACTTAATGTATATACTAGTCCTCAACATACACATGAGTAAGCCAATGCCCCCTGCTAGGGTGGCTGCGGCATTTTTCATCCCTATAAAAGACTAAGGGTCTTATCACCCCATAAGCAGTGCACGGTTGAGTTGCCTAGTTGGGTTCGGTTCTCCCCTGTCAGTCTGGTCCTACCTTGTGCGATAGTTGATGTAGGTCCTAGTGGCCAGACACCGGCCTGAAATCCTCTATGCCACCCCCCTTGTGTGACTTTTGAGGGTCACACAAGGGGGGAATCAATTCAATTTTTGGGATGTCACTTCACCTCCAAAAAGTGAATTGATTCCCCCCCATGTGTGGCCCTTGAACAAGGGGGGTGGCGCAGATGATATCAGCCCACCAGACACCCCCTTCCCTACACCCCCAAAAAGAAAAAAATACACGGGTAGGTGTGGTGTTAACAAATCGTTTTCAAACCGATTGACTGTCAGGCTGCTCCACATGCAGCACAATAATAAGATAGGGTTGAAGAGTGCCTTAAACATTATTGTTGAGCTTCTCGTGGTCTCATGTTCCATAAATTATAGACTTGAAGAGACTACTGTACTTGGAGAACTCGCTATCAGCTAAAAACTGTCAAAGTGTTATCGCAGAATCGGGTCCTACTCGGTAGCCTTTTTTAGCGGGAAGAAAGTAGGATTACATTACATTATTTCCAACAAAAAACCCATTTTGAATCATTTGTTAACAATTAACAGATGAGCTTTAATCCATCATTAATCTTTAAAATCTTGCTTCCCTCACTGTTGTAACTGTTCCCCGTTATAGTTTATTTTAACAAAGAGAATTAACAAGGGTTGATAGCAATGTGAAATGAACAAGAAAAGCAAATATGAGAACACAAGAATTTGCATGACTTGGTAATATTGCCTACATAGACCTATGGATAAAGACACCAAAGAATCTCAACTGTGATGAAGATTGTAGTTATAAAAGGTCACAAAAATATCCAATTGATAGTGACCATCCGAGATCTTAATCCTGGTCTTACCTGGAAACCAAAACTTCCAATCAAAGAAATTCCTAACCGGTTTTCCACTGACCCAACCATAGCTAGCTACATGTGATACCACACACAGTGCTAACTAGAGTTTAGATTTCAAATCCAAAATCTAATACAAGTACAATCACAGACTCAAGCAAGCAACTAATTGTTTACATCGCAATTTCTTTTGTCAGATTTTACATTGAAAGTTAGGTGTCAAGTAAACTATCAATCGGCTCAGTAACACAATAAATATGTACCACTTGCTACTTCATAGCAACATCCTCCAATCCTAATCTTTCCAACAAGTGGAATAATGTTATGGTATTTCTAATGTGAACCCATTTTTCAAACCAACTCTAGTGATCCTATATCGGAAAGGCTCAGCTTAGGGATGTGTTTATATGTAAGTACTACCTTCACATGTATGCCGTGTTTTTGGGAGAAACTTTTTTATTGGACAACCCAAAAGAACAAAACTAAGGTAAGTGTTGATCCAAAATTGGACAATATCGTGTATGTAAAAAGGACGTTACAATTGGTATAAGAACCGAAGATGGCTCCCTACCATGTGGAGGAGGTGTAGTGATCCCATATCGAAAAAACTTGTCTTAGGAATATACTTACACAAGCACTGTCCTCATATATATGATGCGTTTTCGGAAGATGCCTATCTGTTAGACAAACCAAAAGAACAAAATCAGGACAGGCGTTGATAGATAATAAATGTTATGTGATGAAAAAGTCTTTGTATAGTCTATTGTGAATTAAAAGTCGACACAAGTTGTGTTAGGGGTAAGAACGTTTAAAACAATTTTCAATTAAAAAAATTAGGTATAAAAAGAGACCAAATTCAAAAATAGATCATATGTCAATCAATGGCACGCATACAGAGGCCTGCATCAACAGACAATCATTCTTCTATTAGAAAACTGATCCTTAATCAATCACAGCATTGAAAGGTTGTGATCACATGGCCCTTTTTAGATTTTAAATCTTAACCCGAATATTAGTATAATTGACTACATTGATTAACTCTAAATAATTGCTTAATTAGCTCATAATCTTGAAAATCATGCTCCTCTTCTTGTTGTAGTTACAAAATGTGCCCCCAGCTCAATTTGACTAGAAACCCACTTCAGTCATAGGAGCTGCGTGTGCCCCCACACATGACACAGACTTCAAATGCTACAAACCCATTTCGAATCAACTGTGAAATATTGGAAAACACATCCCAAATGAGCCACTCCATCTTGCTAGGTTGAGAAAGGCATCGCCTCCCCCACTTCATTGCCCCTCACAAGCTAAGTCGCAAATGGTTAATGGAAAACCCCTTTACCCATTTGCCTAGTTTTGTAAGGATGAATCACATGGTGGGTGAAGGAGACAGTTGAAAGGAGAAAGTAGAATAGATTTTTAAGGTCGTTGATGGTCACGGCTTTTTATGGCGTTACGAAATCCCTCGTTTTCTTGTGCTGATTTGACTCATGAGAGACGTCACTGACGCCTTTTCTGTTTTTCTTTCTTCATCGTGCAATACGTAATGCCAGATAACAAAAGGCCATGGCTACCGACGTTTACGGCCTTCTCTCTCTCTCTCTCTCTCCTGTGGACACCAAATCCTGGACAGAAAGTCTGCTCCCTAATAATAGTTTCAAAAGGAGAAGAAGAGCTACCAGTACACTCTCTTGCTGTTTCTGCAGTTCTCTCTCTCTTTCTCTCCTATTTAAAAAGACTGTTTTCAACAGTACCTCTTTAAGCCATTTCGTGGGCCCCCATAAGAAAGGGCCCAAATCAGACAAATTAGTGAAAAGCGGTTTTGAAGAAGACCCTCCTCGATATTGTGGGCTGAGAGGAGTCTGTGAGAGCGCGAGAGAGACCGAGAGAACTAAAACCACTCTTTAGAGAAACCACTAATGTCGGGAGTTGTTGGGGTAACCGCCGCGGTTTTTCTTTGGCCCGTACTCTCGTGGTCTTGTCACCTGTCTTCTTCCTATTTTTATTTTTTTTAATTAATATTATAATACCTACATATTAAAGAAATAAATATATAAAATATTATTACATGCAGGACGTTGTGGACTTGGGGATCTTCAGTAACGTCTTGGACCCTGTATTGAAACCCTAGGATTGGAATATTCTTTGAGATAAAAGATTTCATTTCAAAGATATATAATAAGAGGTTTCTTTTGCATACAAATAATAGAAGGGTTTAAAAAGAGTGATTATAGACTACGATCTTTCAATCAAATCAGAAAATAAAATATATTATTCCAATCACTTCCATTTGGACTTCATACAGCTCATGGGTGATGTACGTGAATGTATGGGGTTTGAACCATCTCCGGTTTAACTTGAGAGATATCAATGCAAGTGTCACATGGGGTTAAAAGGAGAATGCCATGGTAAATACTTGGTAAGCAAATACTTTTTGTGTATTTATCAAAAGGTAAGGATCGCTATCTAGTCAGACTAGAATTGATTCGAACACTCAATATATAAAATACAAAAGGTATGACACAATTTATTTTAACAGGATTTTATTACAATGATTCACATAATTTTTTTATGCATCATGTTCATGTAATTTTTATCCAAAGTGGATTTCTTTACTGTAGTGAGACTGAAGCATTAGGGTGTTAAGTGACACATGTGTAAAAAAATGAAAAACACCTAGCAATTGTTAATTTTTTGTGGTGATTCACTTTTATTGCTCATGTGTCATCCGGCGCCCTAATGCTTCAATCTTGTTATGATAAAAGCACTATAGAAAATCCATTTTGATTTTCATTGACACACATTGATTTATTGTTCAATTTACCTATTTTATTTGTTTTAAATTGTATATTTTTCTCTTTTATCTTCTTTTTGTATTTTTAATTGTATAAACATGGCTGAGGCATCACCTATCGAAAGAGAAGTTTTTAATCAAATCCTCCAATTACAGTTATGTGATGTTGACCGTCTCCCCACCATAAGTGCGGGTCCCACCTGACCAACATTGAAATTTTTGGAGGAGGAATAATCCTTTTCGATTTCCTTAATACTGTAATATTAAAAAGAGAATGGGAGACATATATATATATATATATATATATATATATATATATATATATATGGGGGGAAGGGGGCGGGGGAGCGGGGAGAAAAAAT
>JAOXJP010287443.1:0-19050 GCA_025762735.1 Platanus orientalis | reverse complement strand
CAGACATGTCTTGTTTTGGGGGGTAAAAGGGTCCAAAAAAGTGTTCAGTTGAAAAAGTAGCTGGTCAATAAAAGACACCAAATTCAAAAACACATCATGTGTCAATCAATGCATGATAATAGAGGTCTGTCTTAAAATAGACAATCATTCTCCTTGGCTATTCACATTTACTTTGACCATGGTGATCTCAGAGAGCCTAAGGTGAGCCCAACCCAGCCCTTATATATTGTCTAATGTATCTTATCATCACGTTAAGAAAACTAAAAATAGAAGTATAAAACCAGAGTTTTTTTAAAACTACTATAAAAACATAAAGAAACACAAAAGGAAAGGTCAAACATAAAATTTAAAAAAAAAAAAAAAAACAACCAGAGAGTTGGGAATACGGAATACCTCCTCATCTCTCCCCTCAAAATAGAAATTAAGGCCATGTCCCACAGTAAATTTTCAAAGGCCCCCCTACCCAAATAAAATTCCAATCTCCTCCATCTCACAGAAACCATATAAACGAAGGAGAAAAAAGAAAAAAGACGAAAGAATAAGAAGCAAAATCCACGGGCACATCCTGTGCATGACCGGAGAAAAGCTAACTTTACATTCGGTTTCAAATGTTTTCCGGCAAGGAATTTGAGATTGTGTCTGCTGCTGCGTGGGGTGCAGATGACCGCCGGGAAGCTGAAGGTGCTGCTATCCTTGCGGCTGTGTAGAAACAAGCTTCTTGGGCCTACTTGAATTAAGAACATTCATGATCAGCTTCTCGTAAGAAACCAGCTTATCCTTGTAACTGGGTAAAACATTACATCTGAACACCTGTAAGAAAGTTATCATGCGCTCCAACATGGTCTTGAACATCTTCAGTCTTTCAATGTTTTCCGATTTTGGTGGCTGTGGAAGGGCATTATGCTGCCAAACAATAAATGTGAGAAGAAAAAGAGTGGCGATCATGGAGTAGTACTTACAACTAATGATAATTTGTGGCATATTATTGGTAAACAATATATGGAATATATGGTGACAAATTATAAGACAAAAGACAAAAAAAGATTAAGCACCTGCTGGCATTTGAAAGCAATCTTCTGGGTACAGTTCAGCTAGTTACGATAAGTACATGTCCTTCATGGTTTTAATCCGCCAGTCCAATGTAAAAGGCTTCTTAGCTTAAGGTGCCAATAGGAAAATATGAAACATACCGAGGAAAGAATGTTTATGAACTTATATTGCCAATAGGTCTGATATCACCATAATAAGAAAGCCATTTTAATAGCTTATTGAAAAAAAAATTATTATAATAAATTTTCCATCTGAGAAATGATCCCTGCAATGTGACATACAGAGAAATAAAAGGTTTTTTTTTTAATTATTTTTTGATTGGTAAGAAATAAAAGGTGTGCAGGAGAAGGATGCCTTTAAGTAGTAGAACCTGCAAACAGGGGATTCCCCTTTTCTAATGAATTCCTGTAATGAGGAAATGGAGCAGCAGATTGTGTTAGCTCAGGAGCAGGAGGCAGGCAAAACAAATATCCTATCAGTTGAACGTATTGCTTGATCAGGATGCAAAGGAGAATTGTTTGGAGCTAGGGATTAAGTCTGGGAGGGTGTTGAATTCATGACTCCTCATAAGGTTAAGACTAATGAATTAAGTGTCATGAACCGAAACCCATACCCTAAAGGATACAAATTTTATAGACATAACACGTTCATTCATTTAATCTTGAGGTCATTCCATTCATTGTATATGAATTTTTTTTTATCCTTACATTCGTCATATACTTTGTCTTGAGTTTTTCTTTTCATCTTTTACCACTTTAGTTAAATAGGTGCATTCCCATAGGTCATTACCTTTCATTTTTTCATTCATTCGCAGCAGAAATGCATATAAGTCTATACATATTTAACCTCAAGTAATTTTCTGATGACATTCTATTACTAATATAAATCAAAATTTGAAAATTTATTCCACTAGATAACTTTAATCCATCACTAGAAATCTGAAACATCAATTTCAACAATCTATCAATAATCCAAAAGTTTATTTATTTATTACAATATGTTCTTAAAACAAAGTGAAATAACAATAGTCTATAAATCAATAGTCTAACTCAGATAGACTAATCACTCCAAAGATCTAGGTCACCCATAGCCTCGTTCATAAGCCTGCTCAATCATCAATCATTATGATTTTCCTCTTCCTCGTTATCTGTGGTGTTGAATTGAGTGAGTTTGACAACTCAGCAGAAAAAATGTAATACTATACATGAGTAGAGTCAAGACTTGTACAATACGATTTAAAACAGTAAAACCATAGTAGAATGGAGATGAGACAATACAAATGCAAAATACTATCTTTACACTACTAGTTTTCAATTTTAGTTTACTTTAACATATGCTGTAAAATTACCTTTGAACATGTAGCATTATTTACAAATCTTTCTTAACCTTTCTTTAACAATTCTACATCAATTAACATTTAACACTATCAGGAAATTACGATAACGATTCAATGACAATGTCTATACATATAAACAATACTATAACAATGATAATACGATACATTTAAATCTCATACATAAATGAACTAATGATAATACAATAAGGTACGATATCAATGTTACAATTTTATCTCCGATGATAAGAGCTACATGATTCACCAATTTTATCTCTGGTGAAAAGAGCCACTTGATAACCGTTTATAATCTCCGGTAAAAGGGCTATTCACACCATAAGCTAGGTGTACTAAGCATCATTAATGCTTTCCCTTTGATGATGAAATGTGGCTTCAACCATACAATACAAATACAAAAATATGATTTTTACACTACTATTTTTCCAATTCTACTTTATTTTAACATAAACTGTAAAATTACTTTTGAACATATAGCATTCTTCTCAAATCTCTCTTATCTTTTCTTTAATAATTCTATATCATTTAACATTTAATACTGTGAAAAAGATACGATAATAATACAATGACAATGTCTAACAACAACAACAACAAACAGCCTTATCCCAACTATTTGGGGTCGGCTACAATGTCTATGCATATAAATAATATTATAACAATGACAATATAATATGATACAATCAAATCTCATGCATGAATGAAAAATACGATCTTTATATTACTATTTTTCAATTTTACTTTACCTTAACATATGTTGTTACATCACTTTTAAACATGTAACCCTCTTTACAATCTTGCTTATCTTTTCTTTAATAATTTTATATCAATGAACATTTAATACTATAAGGAAAATACGATAACAATATAATGGCGATATTCATACATGGAAACAATACCATAACAATGACAATACGATACTATACAATCAAATCTCTTGCATGGATGAAAAATACTATATTTACATTACTATTTTCCAATTCTACTTTACTTTAACACATGTTATAACACTAGTTTTAAACATATAACACTCTTTACAATCTTTCTTATATTTTCTTTTTCAATTCTATATCAATAAACATTTAATAATATGATAACAATACAATGACAATAACTATACATGCAAACAATACTTTAACAATGACAATACGATACGATACATTTAAATCTCATGTATAGATGAGCCAATGACAATACAATACAATACGATGTCAATGTCACCATTTTATCTTCGGTGAAAAGAGCCACATGACACACCAATTTTATCTCCGGTGCAAGAGCCACGTGATTCACCAATTTTATCTCTAGTGAAAAGAGTCACTTGATTCACCAATTTTATCTTCAGTGAAAAGAACCACTTGATTTACCAATTTTATCTCCGGTGAGAAGAGTCATGTAATAATCGTTTATAATCCCCGGTAAAATGGTCATTCACACGATACGCATGCATTACTTTAACTCTTTATCAATTTTAATCAATATAATCACTTCTTTACATTCTATATCATAACAGTATAGTCTTCAACATATTCAATACAATACAATACTAATTTAAAACCAATAGAGTTTGCTTGACCGTCTAAGCACTTTCTATGAAACTTTTTACAGTAATTCTATAACTGTTCATGTCATACATTAACAGTAATCCTTATCACAATTCTCATGTCAATACAATAATTTTTCATTATCTATACCCTTATAACAATGAAACTTTATCAATACTTTCAATACTAATAATATTTTCTTAAAAACTATCTTATACAATACAAATTTTCATATGTCTTGATCTATATGATAGTCTATACTTTATGGGATTTCGAAATCATTATTATACTTATGAAAAACAGTTACTTTTCTTTATAAAAATTCAATCTTTACATGCTTAAGAAGTTCTTCAATGGTTCTTAACATGTTCATTTAGAAACTCATTCAAAACTTGTGTGAAACTTGTAAAAGCTCTAAAAAACGAGATCAATATCGTTAGATAACTAAGAACATAAGTAAAAACAATAGATTACACAATTTCTTACCTCTTTGTTGAATCACAACTTTGTTTTTCAAATAATCCCCAACATCCTTCAAACCTTAGTCATTTCCTTGTTTTTCCTTCTCTCCTTCTCCCTCTACCTCTTTTTAGTGTAAAATGAGGGTATTTGGGTTCCCTTATTGTATTTATAGTGTTTGGGGCTGAGTTAGGTGAATCCCACAATCCCTAAATTGAAAAAAAAATCATTTTCTCCTATAAAAAATCACAATCTGGGCGTTTGGATCGATCCTGGTTCGATCCAACACTGTTTTCTGCAATTTTCTTTTACCAGAAAGGTCCTAGTTTGATCCTGGATCAATCCAAATGAATAGGTTCTACTCAGCTTTTACCCCTTAGCACTAAAATGCCTATAACTCTCTCTAGAAAACTCAGAATCCATTGTCGTTTATTGTGTTGAAAACTAGATTTCAAGACTTTTTGAACAAGGTATATCTCATCATCTAATTCACTCGGGATTCGTGTCAATAAGCCCGAGAAGTTACCATAATTTTGTGGACCTGTCAACACTGACTTTTTGTGGGAGAATTGTCATAACTTCTTCTAGGAGGCTCATAATTACACACCGTGTGATGGGTTGGAAGGTAGACTCCTATATCTTTCTATAGGTATATGATTTGTACCCTAATTCACTCGGGACTAGTGTTGGTAGTCCCATGAATTTACCTCAAATATGCAATCAGGATAACTCTCAAGCTAGACAAGTGCAAGACCCAACCTGAGCCTTATACTTCAAACTTGGTTTGATGGGTTCTTAAACCACTCTAAGGTCTATATAAACATGCGAAGTGACAACTTTACCCTTAAGTGTGTTAAATTACATTTTTACCATTTTAGTGTAATGCGGGGTATTACATAAAGCCTTCTTGAAAGAGATGCACAAGAGAATGATGAAGAGGCTATCTCTGAATGGGTTCTTAAAAAACTCGAAGGCTTCAACAAGTTCTTGGGCTTATCATTTGAAGGATTAAAAAGGAGACTAAAGACCTATTCCGATAGAATGAAAAAGGGTGCAGAAAAGTGAATCAATGGTCAATAATTAGATTAAAAAACTATAAAAAATAATAAATGAGCTGAAGCATTGAAAAATAACGTAAATTATGACAAACAATTGAGTTGGGTGATGCAACATGCATGTAGGATAATGACTGTGTGCACAGGAGATAGGAATAAAATTACTAAAGTAATGAAGAAAAAATAAACAAGATTCTTACTTGCAAGTTCACATGCTAATTCAGATAGTTCTTAAATTAAGCTCAACATGCAATAGAGGAGTTAGAGCTTACAAGGTATTAAACAAATAAGAACCTAGGCACTATTTTAAAATTATCCAAACTAATTTAGAAAACAAAAATTTGTAGGGTTGTTGCCAGAAAATCTAATGTATGAAATTAGGACTAAAAGGGGTTAAAACATGGTGATGAGTATGGGAAAACATCACAACTGATTATAGGCTTACATGAAAAGGTGAAGAACAATGTTTTGACCTGATTAAGGCCTTCAAATAAAACAGAAAACTGTAGGGGATGTTCAAAATTTAAAAGGGGAACAGTCACTAAGCATGTGCCACCTAACCCACAATTCACTACTTTGAAAGGATTTGAAATAAGATCCAAAGAAGAGAAACAACACCTGGAATTGGCAGAAGTCACCTCTTTAATGCCTTAGGGAGTAATATCAATACAAATCTCAGCTAAGAAAGGCCCTTGAGATGGAATTTGATAGAGTTCGAAACTGCCCTAAATCTGCCCAAGATGCCGCCAGTCACATAAGAACCCAAGCTTGGATTCAAATTTTAAAAAAATATATTTAAACCGTTGGTTGGTTCCAATAGAGTCGCCCAAGGGTCTGTAATGACCTGGAGAAATCAAACTACATAAAAACTTTGATTGGAGAATGTGGTTGATTTTGTGGGATGAGATGGATAGCCCTGTTTCACACCTGGGGGGACTTCAAGCAAGTATAGCTTCAACTAGAGCAAAAGGTTGGGCATCAATCTTCTTACTCTAGGATTGTCCAAGTATCTAGAGTATATTAGAAAACAGAAATCAAGCACAGCCTTGGCTGTTGGTTGATGGTATGCAATCTCCCAAAATATGTCCAGCACATGTCTTCACGCCTGAATAGGTTCCAACAACTAGAACTTCTTCAGATCTGCAAACAAAGTGGATGGGTTGCTACCATAGGTGTCGCCCAACATAGAGAAAGCCCTGGGAGGTGTTGTTGCATCCAAAACTTCAAAATCCTCAGTGTAGTGATCAATCTCTTACCGTAGCTTCAGTTTCAGCACAATAACTAAAATAAAAATTAACAAACAAGAGGAAGAAAGAAAGATAAGGAAACCTTTAACCCAAGGGGAGGGAGTGATCTCCACCACCAATGTTGTTAAACTAGGTGAGGGCCTAGTCCCATTTCAGGGTTTTGGGTCTCTATCATGCGAACATAAGGAGGAAGAAGAAGAAGAGTAGTTCCACAATTTTTATTCAAAATTTTATGCTTTAAAAAATCGGTCATGAGCTTTTATAGGAGGCTCCCACGATTAGGTCTATTACAAATAAGTCCTCAAAGGACACAAATAACCCTATGGCTAATAAACCCCTCTCCAAATTACCCCCAAACTATAAAAAAATAACAAAAAAAACCCAAATAAACTACTAACAACTAAAATACCCTCAAAATTATGTGCCATCCTTTTACAAGAGAGACAAATAACATAAAAATAAATAAATAGAGCAACTGAAGTAGATGTAAACATGACCCAACATCATCCCAGCCATGATGTCATCATCACTGGGTAAGTGAAGGCAATGGAAAAAAGGGTAAATGACATTTGAGATTGTGATTAACGGACCTCAAAATAATTTCTTAGAATGTGAGAGAGATGGGTAATAAAGACAAGGGGGTTACTATCTTTCAAGACTCCCAAAATTTCAGGCTGGATTTATCTTCAGGAAACCAAGATTGAAGAACTGAATGACGTCCATGTTAAAGAGGTGTAGGGTTCTAGGACTTCAGACTGGATCTCAATTGATGCAGCACCATGCAAGAAATCAGCCAACCCTCTAAAGTAAACCAGGGTGAACACAAGAAGGATAATGAGGCTATGTTAAACACTAACCCCAGTGGGTAATAAAAGGGTTAAACGGGTTCTATTCTGGGTTTAAAACAATAGGGCATATATAGAGTTCATGGAAGTTGAAGATGTGATAGAACACAGCTACAGGTATGGCTTCAAAACAGGGTCAGAATAGGTTCTAATTAGGTCCTAAATACTAAGGTATCTGCTGCAAGGTATGATTACACATGTGATCAAAGGTTAGAGATAACACAAGGCTGTTTGAATATGGTTATATGCCTGAACAGCAGGACGGTTCAGACTGTTATGTGGCTACAGGCAAGTATTTAGAACTGGGTTGATGCTGAACAGATTCTGTTTCAAGGTCACACGTGGGGACACAAGGGGTTAATAGGGTAGGTATATTTGGGGTCAAAACAGGGACTGATTTAGAGGATTATGGACTCAGATGAGTGGCTGATGATAGGCCAGAAATCTGAAGTGTTTAAGAGGTGGTTAAGGGGATTAAACATGGATAGAAGAAAAGAATTAGATAGAAATCACAGCAAATACAGGACTTAGTGTTCATCTGGAAGTGAAGTAGGTCCTGCAAATGAATATTATGTGCTCAGACTGGACCTGGATCGAGCAAATGTCCATGCTTTTAGACTGACCAAAGTCTGAATTAGTTTTACGGGCATTGGATCTACCCAAGGCCCATAAACAGCACATAAAATTTATAATTTTTGAGAAGCGCATATATTTATCGTTGCAAAGTATAGGGCCTCGGTTCTTGGGTTGGCCTGAGATTAGCAAAGCATGGTCAAACTTAAGCCGGGGCTGGGCTTTCCGAATCCAGCCCAGCCTGTTTGCAGCCCTAAATGGACTAGAGCTGATTGCAGATTAACACCACCAAACCAGAGGGAGATTTCTGATCTGCTGTTGCCACAAGGCTCAAGAAGGAGGAACTACAAGGTTTTAGAGTTGAACTATCAGTGGAACTTGGAAAAGAAGGTGCCACAGGGTATTATGTAGGTGGTTAATGGGTTTTAGAGAAGAAAAACAAGAAAGGCAGAAGCAATAGGGTAACCGTAAGGCTTAGCACAAACTCAGAAGTTTCCAGATTAAGGATTAACAGAATGGCCCGGTAATCAAGGTTTCTTGTGAGAAACTAATAAAATCAGAGAAAAAATTGGGAAGGGGTCAGCCGCATGGATTGAAAGAGGGTTTTCTTGAATTTCACAAAGGTAAATCATCAAGAAAACTAAGGAGGAAGATGTGCAGGCATTAGTGGAATCAAGACCACCTAAAGAATAGTTTTTTTAAATGTGTTTCAGGTTCTTTAATGGTGGAAAACCCAGGGAGCAAAGAAAACAATAAAATAAATAGAGAAAAGAGGGAAAAGAAGAAGAAAAAAGAAAGGACAAAAAGAAGAAGAAGAAGAAGAAAAGATAAGATAGATACCTTAGGAGTAATCCCTACCCCTTGATCTAGGAAATCACCAACAAAGATCTTCGAGCCAAGGCATGAAAGCTTGAAGAAGAAAGAGGAGCTTCACTCATGTTGGAGAAGAAAACCCATCAGATAATTTTTATTTCAATGTCATGTATATAATATAAGAGGGTTCTTCCCTTAAAAGAAAATAGAAACTAGTCCTATAGACTCCCACGTGGACTCTTAGCTCCACTTTCTAAATAAAACCAAAGCCAAAATCGTGGCCTCTCTATAGTACTCAACCACACCTAAATATCTTATTATATGGGCTTGACAACATTTCTCCATATCTTAAACTATAATGTCATTCATATCCTTAACTCAATCTTCCATTTTTGTTCTTGTTCTAGACTTAGAAGTTTCTCTCACTAGAATTCGGCTTATAACCACTAAGCCTACTCAGTAATCTCGTCAGCTCCTCCAATTTCCATTAGTTTAGATTCTTTCTCAAAATTAGAGCTCACCCACCTGCAACCCTATTAGAATCAAAATTAACAGCAAATGCAGCTAACCTCGTCTTTAAAAGAGGATTTATTATACCAACTATCCTCCCAATATCTAATCTCTTTCCCCGAACCTAAATGAACTTCTAAAAATCCCTTGACCTTTCATGATAGACTTCTAAACCCCAAATCTTGGTCATCCTACAACTCTTTTGGATCCCACTACAAATTAATACCATACTTTTCCACCACCACTTTTCTCCAAAGAATTTCCCTTTCAAGCAAAGTTTGATTATGTGTCTCCTAATTCTTTGACCCCTTCCCTTATCGGTCAACACATCATATTCCAATCCACAAGATGATATTTCTCATATTCTTCCATCATTCCGAAGAAACGTCTGGAAAAAAAAAGATTCAGTATTATATGAGTTAGATTGCTCACGGATGGCAGGTTGGCAGAATTCTGTACTCCAGTAAATGCAGTAGGATTTAGAATGCTCTGGGTCAACAGTTGCTGCTGTGACTGATTAGCCAAAGGAATTGGTAGTGACTGCCCTTGGTTGCATTCTGGGTGCTGCATATTGTGAGATCCTACAATAAAAAACCAAAAAAGAAAATAAGTCGGCTGAATGAAAATTCTAAAGAGATAAATCAAATAAACATGCATTATTCTGTAAAGCAATAATGAAATCAAGACAATTACCGCCAGGTCAATGAAAATTCTATATTTAACCTTTCTTTTCACCAGATTAGACATGAGACATTTACAATGGGGAAAAAACAGACAAATTTCTAACCACCTCCTCCAAGACAAAAAGTACAGGAGTGTAAGGTAGTGACTCAATAAAACAACAAGGACTGCATTACTAAAGATAGAGCAGTAATAGGAAAACATACTGTAACAATAGTCTACAACCATAAGAAGTTTAAGACAAGTCAACAAAATCCATAAATACATTGTGGCTAAAATAGTAGAATGACAAATGAAAAAGATTGGGTTGGCATGCATGTCAAACGGGATTTGTTGTATAAAGAGAACACTGTTAACATTATACATTCTTCCATTTGTTGTATCAAGCAAAGAATTTTTTTCATGTTGTTACCTGGATCCACGGGATTTTGGTTACTACCAGCAGAGTCTGATGGTAAGGAACCAGTCACAACAGTATTTTGATATTTCGACTCCATCCTTAGAATCTTCAGAGCTATTTTCCGTAGATAATCCGACTGAAATTTGTAAAAACAATTATATTCCTTCAATACAGCAGGCTACAAATTAAAAACCCAAAGAAGTTATAAGGTTAACCCATGGTACTAACATGAAGGATAAATGCTAAACCATGAAGAAATTGATGAAGAGCTACAATTTGTTCAAGAGAATCAAAGCCTTTCAAATTTCCAATTCACCATCCCATCCATGATCGTTTATGCAAGCATAAATGCATAACAGTACCAATGTGAAAGGAAAACAATAACCTTTACATCTAGTATATGATATTAGACAATTGTAAACACCTTTTCAAGTAAACAAAAGGATAGACAGAAACCAGTAAGTCTTAAAATAGAAACCGAGAATCAATGCAGAATAAAAGTTATGAAGAAAAAAGACAGTTTCTTTACCCAAAAAATAAAAAAGAAAGAAAGAAGAAAAGAGATAGTTAGACTATTTCGGTATGTACCTGGCTTGTTGCAGCAGTGTAAATCTTCTCCTCGAATCTGACAGCAATTTTCTTTAGTTCTTGTAGCCCCTCTGGACCAGAAATCGGAAGTTGCCTCTTTAAAGTCTCCATTCTACACATGCGAAACAACAAGTCAAAGGAAAATCGACTAGGGAGCCATGTAGCTCTTGTAACCACAACTGAAGTTATCAAGTGAACAATAAAATATTGAAAGCAAATGTATATTTCCATGGAAGTCTGTTATAGAAGATGTAGACTAAATGATCAATAGTCCTTAAACTTCTTAACAGCTTAAAGTCTTAAAAAGGGACAATCAGAAAACTTCAATACTGGCCTCCTAGAAAATAAATTGGTTTATCTTAGCATACTAGGAGAGGTGATGCAGGACCAAAGGGAGAATAACTTGATTTTCTCTTCTTCAAATAGGGCAGGTTTAGGGTTGGTTTGTGAAGATTAAAATTGAAGATTTTCAGCAGGATTTTGGCAGGATACAAATTTAATGAATAAAATAAGGTTTCAAAGGAAAAGATTTAAGAAATCAACGACCTGAAAATTTTAATGATTGAAGGGAAAGTTTTGTGATTGAAACACTAAAGGAAAATTATAATTGAGATCCCTAAAAATCTGGCTAGATGAAATAAGAAAGATTTCAATTGAACTAATATAAACTTATGATTAGAGATTTAGAGATAAAATTTATAAGATTAAGGCTAAGGTTGAGAGGTTTGAAAGAGATAGGGTTAATTGTAGGCCTATAATAGCAAACTCTTGAAGTATGATGAGAAAAATACTAATAGAGGAATCACACCTAGGATTGAAAGCATCACAACTTCAAAATTTGGAGAAGATTATAAAACAGACTTAAACCTAGGAATCACTCCTAGGGTTGAAAGCATCACACCTTCACAATTCTAGAGTCAAACTAGATAATAAACAGTCCATAGGCTCGGATATTTCATTCATTAATCAGTCAATCATGAAATTAAGGTACTATAAAGAGTATAGACCACATGTCCACCCATCTCCTTCCCCAAGTTGGACTTCCACTTTAACCTCTTAATAGAAACTAACTAAAAATTAGACTCTAAATAGGTAATTCCCATCACAAAGTGATGCCTCGCTAGCATTATGGTGATCAATTCCCCAAAGCACATCGGATTTGCAAGATCTTAAAGTCATTTGAAATGTGACTACATAACCTTTCAAACGAGACCATAATAAGCCAAAAATAAAAATAAAGACACCATGACAGCGCCCCATCCCTCCTCTTCAGCTGGTCTTCTCACCTCTGCCTGTTTAGGGGTTTGAGATTCCATGATCTCATTTTTAAATGGTATCACTTGGTGTTTAAACCTTAAGGCCCTTTTGGCCTTTGGGCTGAGTTGTACTTCTCGTGCTTTCTCAGTTTAATAAAATTTCCTTATTTATCCAAAAAAAAAAAAAAAAGACACTAGAATAAGCCAAAAGGGTAATTTTGGCCCCCAAAAATAAGGTCTAATACAAGTAACAAAAGAATATTCACATTCCAAAAGTATAAATAAAACCATTCTACTTGGAAATAAATAAAAACCTCAAATGACTTACAAGAACTAATATATATTATTGATGCATCATGCATATAGGTAAGTGAAGTGTGTACATAGGAGATATATATAAAATCACATGAGCAATAAAGCGTTATAAACTAGATTCCTACTCACACTAATCACATGCAAAACTAAGTGGTTCTTAAGTTATGAAAATCATGCATTGAAGGACTTAAGAAAACCAAAGCAAAGAACAATAAACATAGTTAACATGTTGAGATATTCAACTAAATTGGAGATGTCAAATAAGCATGCTTGCTGTCCAGAAAATCTAATGGTATAAAGTGTTCAAAACATGGTAACAAGGATGGAAAACAGTAGATAGGCTAAGGATTCCAACCCTAGGTATTTTAAAGAGGCAAAATATATTATTCCATGGGTTAAAAGATGTATAGGGACCGTTAACACAGTAAAATACAGCAAGCACTACTTTAAGGAATTTTAACAAACACCTTATAATCAGAAAATCAAGAGTGTTCTAAAAAGTAGGGTTAAGCAATGTAATTGAAGTTGCATGCGGGTTTAAAGAGATGAAGTTTAGTATAGCTAGGGTTAGAAAATAGGGGCTGAGATGTTAAAGTATGCTCAGAAAATTTAACACCGCAGTCCAAAAGCTATGCCATACAACCACAAAATCACTACCCTTATAGGGATTTAAAAGAGTACCAAAATTAAAAGGATATAACCTGATTGAGCACTGTGAAGCTCCGTTGATGCCTTGCAGTAAGAGAACAACTAAAACCCAAGAGCTAAGGTGCCGAAATATGAGAGTTAAGAGAAGTCCCAACTTAGCCCGAAATCTCCATGTGTGCCGCTTGCCCTTGCTAACCCTAGATGGGGTTTGGATTTGAAGGAAATTTTCAGTGGTCTATCTCCACAGCTTGGGTCACCCAAGGGTCTAGCACAGCCTGGAGTATTCAAATTGAATCAATTCCCCACCCTTGGGTGATAGTAGGTCAAACACCAAAACTGGTCCAGCAACCCCTGTTCACACCTAGTCTTGGAGAAACCACTTAGAGATCTCTTCCAGTGGGATTTCTTGGCATTTGATAGCTTCCAGATGGATCGTCCAGATCTCTAGAACATCCTAGAGGTGATGCCTTAATCAAAATTATGAGATTGAAGAACCAGTGATAAATCTTCATGCAATTGTATAAACTTTCAGCAATAAAAATCTATAGAACAAGTGTTAGTATGAAGAGAAGAAGAAGGTAAAATCCTTTTAACCCAAAGGGAAGGGGTTGGCCTCCACCACCACTGTTAAACTAGGTGGGGGCCTAGTCCCTTTCCAGGGTTTTAGTCTGCAGGTCTTCATGTCAAGGAGGAAGTGGAAGAGAGACAATTTTGAACTCAAAAGCTTGTGTATCGCATAGCATAGAAAAGCCTAGCCGTGGGGTTATAAATAAACTCCCCCACGGTTAGGTTATTACAAGAATTAGAAACTAGACAAAAAAATCCCTAAACAACTCTCACAAATATAAAAAATAACCCCCTGTTAAAAGGAAAAGCTCAAGAAGTTTTACTTCCTATCAGTCTCGGCCAATCCCAATCCCGATTGCCAATCCTTGAAACCATGGAGTTCAAACTTCCCAAGCATGCTAAAGTAACTTGGAAAAATGCTTACAACAGTATGATGTGTAACATGTAGAGTATTATACATATCTTACCAATTCACAATTCATTAGAATATCAACTTATCGGTTCATTTATACATGGAAGTAAGATGAGATAAAAGACAACTATAACAACAACATCATCATCTCAACTACTTGGGGTTGGCTACACAAATCTTGTTTCACCATTCCACTTTATCTAGGGCCATATATGCCGTTAAATCACAAGCAACCATGTCTCTCATCACTACTTAAACCCAAAATCAATTTTGGCCTTCCAATTGTCCTTTTAGTGCATTCAACTTGCATCATTTCACTCCTCACAAATGCAATTAGTAGTCTTTATTACACATGACCAAACCATCTCAATTGACTTTTCCCCGTCTTATCACCTATTGGTACTACACCTAAGCTCCCACGAATGGAATTATTTCGAATTCTATCTCAGCTACACTCATTCTACATATGTTGTTTGTTGGCTGTTCAACATTCTACTCCATAAAGCATGGCTGGTCTTATAACCGGATTATAAAATTATCCCTTCAATTTTAGTGGTATTTGTTTATCACATAACACAACAGAAGCACCTATCCACTTCAACCATCCCACTAAAATCCTATGAGAACCATCATCTACAATATCTCCCTCCTTATGCATGATTGAACCGAGATAGTCAAAATGGTCACTCCAGGGCATCTCTTGGTTAGCAATCTTAACTACTCCCTCATTCTACTATTTTTACTAAACTTGCATTCCATATATTTTATTTTAGTCCGACTTATCTCAAGACCATTTGTTTCTAAAACATCCACCATGGTTCCAGCTTGACAATTACCCCCTTTCTAGTCTCATCAATCAACACAACATCATTAGCAAACAGCATACACCATGGCACCTCCTATTGTATACGCCAAGTCAACTCATCCATAACTAAGGCAAAGAGATACGGGTTCCACGCTCATGATGCAGAATAAAAAATAGCTTATATTCAAAGTTGATGGAAATCATACGCAACATCTAAAGACATACCGGAGAAGGCTGAAAACCGCCTCTGTTTTAATATGGTAGTAGTATAACAACATGAGGCCCACGTAGGAATTAGAATGGTGATGAGCACAATGGGGAAGTCCTAAAGGTTCCTTTGATACCCATGTTGCATAAATTAAAGTGTTACTTAACAAGATTTAAGGGTTTTTGTCACTCAATGGCATTGCTGTCAATATTAGGAAATCAAGAGGGCAGTACAAAAGGTTTAGATCACAGCTAGTTGCAGTAGGATCTTTGAGATATTATTTGATTTTATTTACTTTATGTTTTTAGTTAGTGGTAGTAGGGAATATTGTGATAGATTCAAATTAGTTGTAGTGTTTTTTTTTGAACTATATACTTTTATGGTAGGCAATTATTCTAAGACCTTTTTTTAGAAGGTTGTTAGTTAGGAAGTTTCTAAAAGAGCTTATGTAAAGCCTCTAAAAAAGGGATGCACGTGAGGAAGAGATTATTACTTGATGAATACAATTTTTTCTCTTGAGATGCGATTGCTTCTAAGGTGAGATTGCCTTAACTCCTAAATGTGATTGTCTTCTTCTTCTTCTTCTTCTCTTTTCTTCAATCTCCTACCACTAATACAGAAGAATGCTTATATTTTATACAATCTCCAGTCTTTGATTTCATCGTCTACATACAAGCTACCCAAATTGAAGACTTTATTCAACCTACATTCACCTATAGTGCCGAGTAAAATCGATCCTCCATCAGATTTGGTATCAAAACAAAGCCTGGGAGATGGTTCTTGCAATTGCAATCAATGTTATAATTAGTAACAGGTATGAGGAGAATTTGATTTCTACAAGTTTTCTAGAGGAGATCTTACAAGATCCTATAGATCAAGGCTATTGTGGATATAGTGAATAACATTTCACTATCCAATTCAAACAAGGGAAATACATTGACGGTGCTGAATGCAAAATCTTTTCATTGAAAAACAACAAGGTGATTTTAGGCAAACAATGGATTGAAGAAAGAAAGACTACTTATGATGAAGAGAAGCGTCTCTTAAAGATTTTTTACTTTAATATGTGGTATCGACTTAAAGTAAAGCTCCAATAGCCTTTTTTTCTGGTTCCGTCAATTTTGAATGACAAAAAGCAAGAAGAGATTGTTAAAATAGTTGATGATTAGTCAAAGCTATCTCCACCAGCTTTACCAACTCTGAATGAACAAATGGTACAACCAGTTCTATAAGAGACTCCTTAAGAGAAGACTCCTTTGAGTTTGACAGTAGTCCCACTAGAGGAAATAGATGAACCACTTCAAGTTCAACCTAAGGATAATCAAACAATACTTCAATCTGTGGAGGAAGAGAAATTTTAGGATGAATCAATTATTGAAATTCAACACCACATCTATCAAGATCCTTTTAAATCAACATGTTCACAGATTTGCTTTGGAGGATCGCAAGTATATCTAAACAAAGGAAAATGAATCGTCGAAGCTTGACGGGATGGTCTTAATTCTTTTGTTTGTTCTTACAGCATTACATAACACAATTAACCAAGGGAGAATGATGCGGAACAAGAAAGAACCTATATTCAAAGTTTAAGGGAATCAGACGCAGCATCTAAAAACCTATTAGAAAAGGCCTAAAATTACCCCTGTTTTAATATGCTAGTACTATGACAATATGGGCCCACATGGGAAATCTCCTGTCCCTCCTAGGGTCAAAGCCTTTGCATGGACTACATCCCTTTCTCACATAAACACCATGGACATATTACAAAGAAGGAGGCCTTTTATGCAGATTTCTCCTAACCGTTGTGTGTGCTATAGCAATGATGGGGAATCAGCAAAGCACTTATGCCTTGCTCTTTTTCTAAGGCAATCTAGAATCACTGTTTTTTTCCAATCTCAATCATAGCCGGGTCATGCCTTACAAGATGATGGACTTGTTCTTCCAATGGAACTCGTGGGGTATGGGAGTTAAGGGCAAATGCTTTTGGGACTGTTTGATCCATGTGGTTCTTTGGGGTATTTGAAAGGAAAGGAACTTGAAAATTTTTCAAGGGAAGATCAAAAGTATCTGGGTTTGTGAGGGATTGGATGTTTTCAATTTATTTAAACTCATCTTTGGGAGAGAGGATCCGTGTGGATTGGTTACCCCCTCCTCCTAGCACCCTAAAACTCAATTTTGACGGTTCCTTGAAAGGAAACTCGGGTCCGACAAGTTTTGGCTACATTATGAGAGATTGTCATGGCTTTGTTGTTTGGGTTAGTGTGGGTCCTCTTGGCTCGTGTGATTCCATAAAGATAGAAGTGATGGGGCTGCTTCTAGGGCTTCGGAAATTTCAAAAGTTAAGAGCTTCTAAATTATTGATTGAAGGTGACTCTACAATGGTTATTGTGTGGGACTCGGGAAATAGTATTGGTTCTTAGAAGTACGCGCATTTTATCCACGAAATTCAGGACCTTCTGGCTGATTTGGACTCCTTTATTTCTCAGATCCCTTGGTCTCGGAATGTGATGGCTGATTCTTTAGCCAATTGGGGGGTGGGGTTGGATAATGTTTTTAGTGCTAATGTCTTGCCGGTTTTTTTAGTGTGTAATGCCTTCAAGCCCTTGTTGTTGTATTTTCTTTTTCTTTTTTCCTTTTCAAGAAAATCGTTATTTATCCAAAAATAAAATAAAAATACTCAAAGTGCAAAACTTGTTCCAGTGCCACCATTACCTAGTGCTAGTCCCGTAACTACGGGGTGCTAGGAGGGGCGACCGGAGACAAACCTAACCTTTAGCTTTTTTGCACAAAGTGGCTGCTCACAAGACTTGAACCCGCGTTTTCATGTTGACAGCCCATGCCACTACCATTGCACCAAAGCAATGACTCAGTGCACAACTTGTTTGCACGAGAAAAATCTGTTCACATGAATAAAATATATATCCAAGTAACAAAATTTTCTCACACAAACTAAAAGTTGTGGAACAAAGTGGTTCGGACGAGCAAAAGTTTTCCTTCAGCAACAAATCCCAAACAAGGTAAATGAATTGCATTACCAAACTGTCACCGGAATGCTCTGCAGTCACCTAAGAAGACAACTGGAGAAGAAAATCCCGAAGGCATTTAAGTCTCAAAGAAATGTCAAGTCTTTTTAATCATTGCGAAACTGGTGTCATTACCTCTAGATTTGCAATGTGATTATTCCTATCTGAATGTAATCGAGATTTGAAGCCTTAAATCTTAGAGAAAAGAAGGAATGTATCTTGGTTTAAAGAAACCAAAAGCTTCAAGAAAACCAACCTTACAATGAACTAAAAACCAAGAAAATGGTATCAAAATGATTGTGCGATCTAGGCGAAGACTTTGGCCGAATTGGAGATGATGTTTAAAGGCTAAATCAAAAGATTCAAATGCAAAGACTTCTTAGGTTCTCAAGTCTTTCAAAGGTCTAAAAAAAAGCAAAGTGACGAAGGTTGAAGACGACAATCCCTTAAATAGGGAAAGGACAAATGCATCTTTTTACTCAAGGAGAAAAAGATAGCAATACACCTGATTAATGAATAAACAAGACCATACAACAAAACAAAAGCCATGCAATATAACCCCATATAGAGTACCAATCAAGATCATCAAAATCAGCACACACAGAAGCCCAATCAAAGAGAGACCTCAACAACAACAACAACAAATAGCCTTATCCCAACTATTTGGGGTCGGCTACATGAATCCTGTTACGCCATTCCGCTC
>JAOXJP010287433.1:0-19050 GCA_025762735.1 Platanus orientalis | reverse complement strand
CTCTACTCAGCTTCCACTCAATACGATGGTTCACATGGTGACCATCAAACTCACTTCTACCAATTACCTCCTGTGGCGTAGCCAATTCGTTCCCTTGCTTGAAAGTCAAGATCTCATGGGTTTTTTGGACGGGTCTTCCCCTGCACCCACAACCCTAGTTCAAAAGGGTTCCAATCAAGTTCCTAATCCAGCTTACAAGAGATGGCATATGCAAGACAGGATGTTGCTCAGCCTCATTTACGCTTCTCTTACAGAGGAATGCATGGCCGAGGTTGTTAATTCCTCAACTGCTCGTGATGCTTGGTTGACTCTCGAAGCATCATTTTCTCACAACTCCAAGACAAGAGAAATTCAATTGAAAGACGAACTACAATTAATGCAGCGTGGCTCTCGCAGTGTGGCTGAATATGCTTGTTCCTTTCGCTCTCTTTGTGATCAACTTAGTCCTATTGGCAAACCGGTTGATGACACATAAGATACATTGGTTTCTTCGTGGTCATGGATTAGATTTCAATTTTTTTTCGACATTTATGTTGTCTCAGATTCTTCTCTAACGGATTCTCCTCTAATACCATGAATTTTAATGTAATTATCACTTAAAATAAGTATATCATTTTATGTGAAAATTAGAAGTATAAAATAATTTTAACGTTACTCTTGTGCTTTCAAATTGATCTTTTATATTATAATTCTTTTATTAAGGATAAATTGTAGTTCATAAAAATAAGGTAACACATGTTCCAAAATTGATGTGATAACGTGTGATGCACACCATAGGTTGACATGCAATTTTGTTTTTTTGAAATGAGACTTCCGTTTAGACACCAATTTTTTGGCACATTTTTACTGTAACATACGTATCACGTGTCAACCCATGGTGTGGTCACAAAAATTGCTCTCCATAAGTAACTCTTGAAGTTTGTTTGTTAGTGGGTGATCAATTGCAGCAAAATTTGTTAAATCCCCATGGTGCTGCCATAACTATGGTACAATCCAAGATTGCAAATGAATTGTATACTTGACAAACAATATTCAAATCTATTATATTCCCCGCGCCTGCTACACATTATCTAGCAACCATATCGGCAAGGGAGCAAAGCAAATGTTCTGTCCAGGATATGGTGTCTTGGACACAAATTCCCACTCATTTTGTTCCACATGTCGTCTTCTAGTGTCCAAGACACCATCCTGGACACCAAATTCTAGACAGGAGATTTATTATCTTGACCATGGAGGAAGTTGACCCAAGCCCATCTCTCTCACAAAAAAAAAAAGTCACATGGCCTTTTGTAGGTGGGGTTAGGTTTTGTCATTATACACAACTCTATGGCAAGCCTAATTACCCAATATAAAATGAAAAAAGGCAGCCATTGGCACTCATCTTCTTTATTTCTGACCAAAGAACCAACAAGTACAACCGGTCTCTAGCAGTCGGAATGGGTCATGGAAGCTCCAAAACGAATCGACCAGGTTCTTCAGATTCCGATGCTACCAACGGCTCTAAACCGTCGCGTTCCGCCCGATTCCGGCGTCGATTACACCTGCATCGCCGCCACAGCAGCAGTAGCAGTGGTTCCGGTTCTCAGTTCAAACTCGTCGCCGATGAGGATTTCGCCGGAATCGCTCTCATCACACTTATCAGTGTAAGTTTTCACCTTCTGATTATTGTTTAGAAAAAAACAACCTCGAAATTTTAATGGGTTTTCTGCAATTTATCATAATATTTTGTTCTTGTAGGCGGAGATGAAATTCAAGGATAAGTGGTTTGCTTGTATTTCTTTCGGAGAACAGACTTTTCGCACTGCGACTTCAGATCAGTTAAGCATAAGCATTAAACTTTCAAGGCTTCATTTAGAGTTCTCTAGGTTGAAGAGAAATGGTCTCCTTAGTTGATTTGAGGGGATTGACAACCCAAAGACGGCCTTCTATTGATCAGCATCTCCTTGGTCAAAGGCGGTTGACCAATACAAGCCCGACTGTGTTAATAGTCGACTTTTACTATTGTTGTTGTTGTTTTTGTTTTTGTGTTTCTTGCAAGCATTTTTTTTTTTTTTGTTATTAGATGGATTGGTTTTTATAGAATATCATTTGTTGGAAGAATTAGTGTTATACTTGGGGAAAGGGAGACATGGGCATTTGTAGAGTTAAGTCTGAAAAAGGTTCTAGTGTTTTCTGTAAGGAACATAACATAATTTTTGTAATGATCCTTCTTAAGTTCTTTTTATTTTTTGTTGGAAGAATTATAATGCCCAAAGGCTAACTTGTATTGATTTTTAGTCAATAAATTGTATGTTAATTCCTGGAATTTATTTAAATATTGAAAAAATCTATAAAGGTTATATCAAAACGTTTTAACAGCTATTATGCATTTGTTTGGGCTTTAATTCGCTCTTAATAGCTTATTTTTGTACACTTGCATTTTAATATTCTTTAAAAATATACATGCATACATAATGGCTGACAAAAATATTATAATCTAACCGTATAAGCATATGGAACAAGTAGATTCTCTTCCTTTTCTTCTTTCTTATCTTCAACTTCTTCTTCTCCATCGATTTACTTTCTTTTTCATACAATTTTTTATTATAATAACGCAATGTTGATATTAGGCAATAATACACTGTGAAAGGGGAATATTCGCTCAACACACCGACATTGTACATCGTGTTGACCAAAAAATGAATATTTATAATGTACTTAATGTTTCATGTCGGTATAGGAATATATCGTGTCGGTCCTGGTCGACATGGACATATGTCGGAAGATATTTAAGATATTTCGAGATATTTGATACCATGCTTATATGTATGAATGTATTATTAAAAGGGATACTAGAGACATTGCATTGAGTATTTACAAGTATAATACTCATGTACAATGAACCCATACAACCATACATATTGTGTATATATACGCTCATATACACCAGCAATAGGTATATAGATGTAATTTAAATCAAATAACAAAGAACACAGACCTAAGATTTAAAATCAATGGAAATTCAGCAAATAATCGATGAAATAAGTAGAAAAAATGAAAGATGGAAGAGGAAGGGATTAATCTGCTAGAATCAGCATCGATAGAACTATAGAAATCAGTATCTAGATGCATTGAAAGTGTCAACTCCTTTAAGAGAAACAGTTTGGAATCCAGACCAAATCAGTATATCGAAGCAAAACTTGTAATTACTAAATAAAATTCTTTACACCACTCCTCCATTTTTTTAAACAAAGAAATGTTAATGGAAAAAAAAAAGAACTAGTAGGTCCCAGGAAAACTATTCAAAGTAACTTTGTAGCCACACAATATATTGTAAGGTTAAACAGATTTAGAAAAAATACCCAAAAATCATTTGAGTATATTTCATGTCTAAAAGCTCTCTACAAACAGCCTTATCCCAACTATTTGGGGTCGGGTACACGAATCCTGTTCCGCCATTCCACTCTGTTTAAGGCCATATCTGCCGTTAAATTACAAGCTGCCATGTCTAAAATCTCTCTCTCTTGGGTAATGTCCATATGCCAATGGAATGGTGGCTTTTTGGGTCCTCAAGGTAAGGTCTTTTAGTCTGGGATTTTGCATGGAGTGTGTTAGGGCATATAGAAGGAAAGAAATAGAAGAATTTTTTAGGGGCTTTGTAAGTCTCTGATGGAGCCGGCTGAGTCTATCTCTTTTGAAGTGGGTTCATGGGGCTGTAGTAACAAAGAAATTTTACGGGATTTCTCTAAATGATATTGTCAAAGATTGGCCTTCTTGTTTGTTTCCTTGTTCTTCTATTCCAAGTGATGTGTAATGTCTATCTTTCCTTCTTGTATTTGGATTAGTTATGGCTTCCTTTACTAATAAAAATTTGTTATTCATAAAAAAAAAATATATATATATAATCAAGAATCAAGAATCAAGAAGCCCCAAGGACAGAAACCCAGCCATAAATGAGATACCTCCAATAGGTTTTCAGAATATTGTTACGAGGTTTATAGAGAGAGAGAAAAGGTAGCAGAAAAGAAGGAGAAGAAGAATATGAGGAGTCGTACAATGAGAGAATCGTATGTGTTAGGGCTTTCTACACACCATACGTATATATATATAGAGAGAGAGAGGGAGAGAATCTAGTACATTAGCAGCCTATGGAGCAACATATATAACATGAAGAAAAAAGACATACATGCAGCCTATGGAGCAATATACATAACATGAACAGAAAAGACATACATGCCCTTAGACATAAGTTCCCTACACACACTTCTACACTCCCCCTCAAGCTGGTATGTAAATGGAACACATACCAAGCTTGCGAACTAAAGACTGAAAAATGGTAGTAGGTAAGCCTTTAGTGAAAACATCAGCGAGCTAATTCTAGGATGGAACAAATGGAATACAAATCTGTTCAGACATTAACTTTTCTTTAATAAAATGACGATCTATTTCGATATGTTTAGTCCTATTCTGTTGTACCGGATTGTGGGCAATGCTAATGGCATCCTTGTTGTCACAGTATAGGGTCATCAGTCCGGAGATTGGATATCCCAACTCAGAAAGCAATAGTTTTAGCCACAATAACTCACAAACTCCATGAGCCATGGACCGATACTCCGTCTCTACACTAGAACTAGCAACGACACTTTGTTTCTTGCTGCGCCAAGTGACTAAATTACCTCAAACAAATGTGCAATACCCAGATATAGATCTCTTATCTGTCACAAAACCTGTCCAATCAGCATCTGTATATGCCTCAACAAGAAAATCACCTCCTTGATTGGCAAACAATAAGCCCTTTCCTAGATCTCCTTTCAGATACTTAAAGATTCTTTAGACGGCCTCCAGATGAACTATTGTAGGTGCATGCATGAATTGACTAGTAACATTGATAGCAACCGCAATGTCAAGACGTGTCAAAGAAAGATAAATGAGATGGCCGACCAACCGTTTGTATCTACCTGCATCAATAAGTCATTGACCATCATCGGCTTGAAGTTTCTGATTGGGATCCATAGGAGTAGCAATAGGTTTGCAACCTAGCACACCTGTCTCACTTAGAAGATCTAAGATATATTGTCGTTGAGAGATGAAGATGCCCTTTTTAGATCGAGCAACTTCAATCCCTAGAAAATACTTAAGTGGTCCAAAGTCCTTTATTTCAAATTCTCTTGCTAAGTGAGACTTCAATTGCTTAATCTTAGTCTGATCATTTCCCGTAACCACTATGTCATCCACATAGACAACGAGGGTTGTTGTGAGACTTCCCCTTCTTTTTACAAACAAGGTATGATCTGCTTGACATTGGAGGTACCCATTGTGAACCATGGCTGTACGGAATCTCTCACAAGCAAGGTTCAAAATGTCGGTGTCAGTGGAAATATCGGTCAGACCAAAATAAGACATATATCGGAAATATCGAAAAGAAATATTGTAAAAATCATAGAAACTTAAGAAGCATATTGTAATCTAACTACATAAGCACAAGAAAACAAATAGATTCATTAGGAATGATAGCTTATTTTAGTACACTTGTATTTTAATATTCTTTAAAAATACACATGCATACATAATGGCTGATAAACATATTATAATCTAACTGTATAAGCATATGGGAACAAGTAGATTATCTTCATTTTCTTCTTTCTTATCGTCAACTTCTTCCTCTCCCCCCTTTTACTTTTTTTGAAATTTATCATTTTTCATATAATTTTTTTATCTTAACAACACAATATTGATATTAGGCAATAATACATTGTTAATGGGGAATATTTGCTCAAACACACCGACATCGTACATCATGTCGACCAAAAAATGAATTTTTATAATGTACTTAATGTTTCGTGTCGGTATAAGAATATATCGTGTCGGTCCTGGTAGATATGGACATATGTCGGAAGATATTTAAGATATTTCGAGATATTTGATACCATGCTCACAAGTACGAGGTGATTGCTTCAACCCATGAAGGGCCTTTATCAGTTTACAAACTCTGTGCTTCCCTGATGCGAGCTGAAAACCTGGTGGCAACTTCATCTAAACTTCTTCCTCAAGTGCACCATGCAAAAATGCATTCTTCACATCAAACTGTAAAAGAGGCCAATTCTGATGGGTAACCTAGGAGAGGAGAACACAAATTGAATTCTTCTTTGCAACTGGTGCAAATGTTCCTGATAATCTACACCATAAGTCTTAGTGTAGCCTTTCACTACAAGACGAGCCTTGTGTAGGTGTATATATAGTGTGTGTGTGTGAGGGTATAATGGTATTTTGTATCTTATTGTACCTTAGTATATAATAAAGAGCAATATCATATAGGAGAAGAGAATGACTCTCTCCCTGCGTTTCTCTCATCTTTTTCTCCTCCTCTTTCTCCTTTCTCTCCCACAGATTCCAACTTGGTATCAGAGCCATATCACGATCGAAGGTTGATTGAGTCGGAGAAGCACAACAAAGAACACTGCTAACGTCAGCCGTACGAAAGCTGACATTAGCAGATCCGTACATTGGCTAAGAAGAAAAAAGGAGGGATTTGGATCGTAGTGATTTATCATGATTTTTCAGTGATCGAATCAAGGTTTTTTGGGCAATTTTGTGAAAAAAGGAAAAACGGTCAAATCTGAGAAAAATGCTCAATTCGATCGTCTTGGGGGTTTTTTCAATGGATGATCTCTTCTAGTTGGGTCGTTTTTATGTAAGGGATCATTCAAAAGTGGTCTCGCATCATTTGGTGGAGAATCGAAGCGTTAGTAAAGATTTTAGTCCAGGTACCTTAACGCCTGACTTTTTTTAGGAGTTTTTTGCGATTTTTTCCCCCAAAAATTGATTTCTTCTCTCCAATCATGTTCTACTGGTTGCTAATCACTATGTATACATGATTAAGTGTGTTGGTGGTTGTGATTTCCATATTGCTGTGATTAGGGGCTGTGTTCACCTCCCAGGCCTCTTGTCGAAGCTTAACCGTACATGTACCTTATTATTTATGTTATTCCCACTTGTGGTTGTGGGATTAGTGGTTGTAGAAGTTTTGTTGATGTGTGATATCCTTATTTTGAAATTTCAAGTATGTCGGAAACAAGCGATATCACATCCGTGCCTTCTGGCGAGCTAGAAGGGGTCACTGATAATCCAAACACTCATTTCAACAGTTCGGTTTGATGGCAGCAATTTTCTACCTTGGTTTCACTCTGTACAAATATATATTACTGATAAAGGGAAACTCAGATATCTGACTGGTGCGACTACAGTTCTAGCTCCCAACTCTCCTACTTTTCCTAAATGGGAGGCGGAAAATGCCATTGTTATGTCTTTGTTACTCCATTCCATGAAGCTAGAGATTTCTAACACTTTCATGTATCTACCGACTACCAAAGCTATATGGGACTCCATGATTCAAACATATTCAAAGAAAGGCAATAAAGCCAGGATGTATGATCTGCGACAGAAGATGGTCCATTTCCGTCAAGGTGATAAATCCCTCTCTTCCTACTATTCTACACTTGGATGTGGCAAGAAATTGATTACTACAAGAGTTATCACCCCAAGTGTTCTAAAGATGTTGAATACCACAAGAAAGTTGAAGAGAGCAGAGTGTTTGATTTTTTAACAGATCTCAATTCTGAATATGATGGTATTCGCATACAGATTTTAGGGAATGATTACTTCCCGTCAGTTAGCGAAGTTTACTCATATGTCCAGGAAGAAGAGGATCGTAGGCATGCCATGTTGAACCCTACATCACTCTCTTCCATAATAAAATCAGCTCTTCTCTCATCTAATCAACTTGGTGACGATGGTGGCTCCCATGGACGTAGTGGTGCTGGTCGGGGCAATTTCAGAGATGGTCGAGACGGTTTTTTAAGGGATGAGAGATAAATTTAAATGTGATTATTGTGGTCGTTTTGGACATTTAAAGGACACATGTTGGGACCTATACGGACGTCCCCAGGAGTTTCAGGGTCGTTCTCAACGTGGCTCATTTGCTGGAAGACGTGGTGGTTCTCGTTTTGTTCGTGGAGGCCGGTCAAGTGTTAATTCTGTGACCTCTATTATTCCAGATACTACATCTACACCGTCTATTGATTCTGCTTCCAGCTCCTCTCGTGATGAGATTGAGGCTCTACGACGCTTCATGTTAAGTTTGGACACATCCACGTCTTCTCTTCAGACCTTGTTTGCTCATTCAGGTACCTCTGCCTCTGCATTCAATGCTAGTGTCTCTTCTCCTGGTCACTCTTGGATTATTGATTCAGGTGCCTCTAACCATATGATTGGTACGTCTTCTCTTTTTTCCTCCAATTCTATTTATTATGGGAAGGATAAGGTATGTATTGTCGATAATTCCTATTCGTCTATTGTCGGCAAGGGAAACATACCTGTCAACCCTTCCCTACCTTTGACATTCGTTCTTCATGTTCCCAAGTTTATTTTAAATTTGTTATCTGTAAGTCATTTGACCAAGTCCTTAAACTACAGTATAACTTTTTTTCCCTCCCATTATGTTTTTCAAGACTTGAGTTCAAGGAAGATGATTGGTAGGGGACATGAGGACAATGGCCTATATATCTTGGATATCCCTCCACATTCTGCATTACCTATTCAATAGATCTCAGTTCCTGCAATAAATGATGGCCATCCTAGTTCCATGCGGCTTTCTCAGTGGCATAACCGTCTAGGCTATCATTCTCTCTCTACTTTAAAAAGATTGTTTCCCCATTTTTCTTCTAATTGTAGTTTTGTCTATCATTGCGCTCCTTGTGAGTATGCTAAGCATTATCGAACCTCTTATCCAATTAGTTTGAATAAAAGTGAATATATTTTTGATATAGTTCATTTTGATGTATGGGGACTTGCTCCTACTGTTTCTTTGTCTGGGTTTAAATATTTTGTGACATTCATTAATGACTATTCTTGTGTTACTTGGATTTATTTATTAAAATCAAAAAGTGATGTTTTTTCTTCTTTTGTCTCCTCTCATAAGATGGTTGAAACCCGATTCAATAAGAAAATTAAGATTTTGCAGTCTGATAATGGTGGTGAATATATATCCCATGTTTTTTCCTCCTTTCTTGACCAGTTGGGAATTCTTCATCAAACCACATGTCTTGGTACACCAGAACAAAATGGAGTTGCGGAGAGAAAAAATAGGCATTTACTTGAAGTGGCTCATGCATTGTTGTTCACTATAAATGTCCCCAAAACCTTATGGTCAGATGTAGTTCAGACAACGGCCTTTCTCATTAATAGAATGCTTAGCCGCGTGCTTAACTTTTAGTCACCCCTTGAAGTCTTGTCTTCTTATGCATCCTTGTTCCCTATTCCCCCTAAAGTCTTTGGGTACATTTGTTATGTACATGTAAATAAATCCTAGCAGTCTAAACTTGATCCTAAAGCTCTTAAATAAATTTTCTTGGGGTATGCTCCTAGTCAGAAAGGTTACAAGTGTTATCATCCTGCTTCTTGGCAACGGTTTATTTTTATGGATGTTACATTTCATGAAATAATTCTGTTTTTTTCTTCTCCTAGTTCGTCCCAGAGAGAGCACTCTTTTGCAGAGTCTTCTCCTCCTCTTCCTATTCCATCTTTTATCATTGACTCAGGTGTTCATGGTGAGGGGGAGAAGGTTCTTCAAGTTTATTCCAAAAAGAAGAAATCAGGCACTTTGACTGTTCCTCTTGTTCTCAGCTAAGATGTCTCTTCGGTTCAAGATCCTGATCTAGGTAATCCTTCTACTCCTCATGACTCTGATCTTCCAATAGCCATTAGAAAAGGTAAACATCCTTTGGCTAACTTTGTGTCTTATCAGTCCTTATCTCTTTCGTATCATCACTTTGCTCTTGCTTTGTCTTCTGTGTCTGTGCCTCGTAGTGCTGCAGATGCCCTTTCTCAACCACAATGAAAGGCTGCTATGCAGGAAGAAATGGTTTCTCTTGAGAAAAATGGCACTTGGGATCTTGTTGATTTGCCTCGGAACAAAGTTTCTGTTGGGTGCAAATGGGTTAACACTGTCAAGCTCAAACCTAATGGCTTGGTTGATCGTTATAAAGCTCAACTGGTTGCAAAATGATACACTCAAACCTATGGGATTGATTATCAGGAGACCTTTGCTCCTGTCGCTAAGCTTAACTCTGTTCGCGTCCTCATTTCCATTGCTGCTAAGAAGGGATGGCCTCTCCACTAGTTTGATGTCAAAAATGTTTTCCTTCATGGTGATTTAGCTGAGGAAGTGTATATGCAGCTTCACCTAGTTTTCTACTACCTTCTTCAAAAGGTAAAGTCTGTCACCTCAAGAAAGTTCTTTATGGCCTCAAACAATCTCCTCGGACTTGGTTTGAATGTTTCCGCCTTGTTGTCCTTCAGTTTGGGTATTTTTAAAGCCACACTAATCGTACTTTATTTCTTAAATGTACTAGTGATGATAATCTTACTGCCATGATTGTTATGTGGATGACATTATTGTTACAAGTAATGATCCAGTAGAGATCTCTCAGTTGAAACTGAGGTTGGCACGTGAGTTTAAGATTAAAGACCTTGGCAAACTCAGATATTTTTTGGGCATTGAGGTTGTTTGGTCTACGAAGGGTATTTGTGTCTCTCAACGGAAGTATGTTTTAGATCTCCTTACAGAAACTGGTATAACCGCCTGCAAACCTATTGTCACACCGATTGATTCCAATCATCGCTTTACTACGGATGTGAGAGACAGACTTATTGATGCTGGTAGGTATCAGCATCTAGTGGGTCGTCTTATTTACCTTACCATCACCAAACCTAACATTTTCTATGCTGTCAGCGTTGTAAGTCAGTTTATGCATGCCTCAACTACTGTGCAATATTGATGTTGTGTATCGTATTCTTCGTTATCTTAAGCACAATCCTGGTACTGGTCTGTTGTACTCTCGACAATTTGATTTACTTATTAAAGGTTATACCGATGCAGATTGAGCTGGTTCTCTCACTGATCTTTGTTCAACCTCTGGCTACTACACTTTTGTTGGTGGTAATCTCGTTACTTGGCGAAGTAATAAACAATCTAATATTGCCCGTTCTAGTGCTGAAGCTGAGTTCCGTTCGATGGCTCATGGTATTTGTAAACTTTTATGATTGCGCTTCTTTTTTCTGAGCTTGGTTTTCCTGTCACTTCTCCTATACGTCTCTACTGTGATAATAAGGCTACCATTAGCATTGCTCATAATCTGGTACAGCATGATCGCACCAAACATATCATAGTTGATCGTCATTTTATCCGAGAAAAACTCCTTACCGGCGTCATTTGTATACCGTTTATACAGACTAAGGATCAACTTACGGATATCTTCACAAAGGGTCTTGGTTGTGATTTGTTTTTGCCTATAACTCACAAGCTGGGTCTCTTTGATATCTATTGCCAACTTGAGGGGGAGTATAGGCGTATATGTAGTGTGTGTGTGTGAGGGTATAATGGTATTTTGCATCTTATTGTACCTTAGTATATAATAAAGAGCAATATTGTTTGAGAGAGAACACAAACTCTCTCCCTGCGTTTCTCTCATATTTTTCTCCTTCTCTTTCTCTTCTTTTTTTCTCCCATAAATTCCAACTTGGTATCAAAGCCACATTACGATCGAAGGCTGACCGAGTAAAAAAAGTGCGACGAAGAACACTGATGACATCAGTAGGTCCATACATCGGTTTGTAAAAAAAAATTAGGGGTTTGGATCATGGTGATTTATCATGAATTACTATGATTTTTTCATGATTTTTCAGTGATCATAATGAGGTTTTTTGGGCGATTTTATGAAAAATGAAAAACGGTCAGATCTGAGAAAAAGGCTCGATCCGATCGCCTCAGGGGTTTTCTCGATGGATGATCTCTTCCATAAGGGATCATTCAAGAGTGCTCTCACGTCATTTGGTGAATCGAAGTGTCGGTGAAGATTTTCGTCTACGCACCTTAATGCCTGACATTTTTTTTTGGGTTTTTTACGATTTTTTGGATCCGAAAATGGATTTCGTCTCTCCAATCATGCTCTACTAGGTTCTAATCACTATGTGTGCATGATTAAGTGTGTTGGTGGTCGTGATTTCCCTATTATTATGGTTTGGGACTATTTTTGCCTCCCAAACCTCTTGTTGAAGCCTAACCGTACGTGTACTTTATTGTTTGTGCTATCCTCACTTGTGTTTGTGTGGGATTAGTGGTTGTGGAAGTTTTTGTTCATGTGTGATCCCCTTATTTTGAAGTTTCAAGTATGCTAGAAACAAGTGACATCACATCCGGGTCTTCTGGCGGGCTGGAAGGGGTAAATGATAATCCAAACACTCTCATTTCAATAGTTCGATTTAATGGCAACAATTTTCTACTGTGGTTTCACTTTACACAAATATATATTACTGGTAAAGGGAAACTCGGATATCTGACGGGTGCGACTAAAGTTCCAGTTCCCAACTCTCCTATTTTTCTTAAGTGAGAGGCGAAAAATGCAATTGTTATGTCTTGGGTACTCTATTCCATGAAGCCTGAGATTTCTAACACTTTCATGTGTCTACCAACTGCCAAAGCTATATGGGACTCCATGATTCAGACATATTCAAAGAAAGGCAATAAAGTCAGGATGTATGATCTATGAGAAGAAGTGGCCCATTTCCGTCATGGTAATAAATCTCTTTGTTCCTACTATTCTACACTTAAAGGGATGTGGCAAAAAATTGATTACTACAAGAGTTATCGCCCCAAGTGTTCTGAAGATGTCGTTGAATACCACAAGGAGGTTGAAGAGAGCTGAGTGTTTGATTTTTTAGTAGGTCTCAATTCTGAATATGATGGTATTCACATACAGATTTTAGGGAAGGATCCCTTCCCGTCACTTAGTGAAGTTTACTTATATGTCCAAGTAGAAGATGATTGTAAGCATGCCATGTTGAACCCTGCATCACTTTCTTCCATAGAAAAATCAGCTCTTCTCTCATCTAATTAGCATGGTGGCCGTGGTGGCTCCCATGGACGTAGTGGTGGTTGTTGGGGCAGTTTTAGAGATGGTCGAGGTGGTTTTTCAGGACATGAGAGAGATACATTTAAATGTGATCATTGTGGTCATTTTGGACATTTAAAGGACACATGTTAGGACCTACATGGTTATCCCCAGGAGTTTCAGGGTCGTTCTCAACATGGCTCATTTGTTGAAGGACGTGGTGGTTCTCGTTTTGTTCGTGGAGGCTGGTCAAGTGCTAATTCTGTGACATCTATTACTCCAGATACTACATTTGCACTATCAACTGATTTTGCTTCCAGCTCATTCTCTCATGATGAGATTGAGGCTCTGCAACACTTCATGTCGAGTTTGGACACATTCACATCTTCTCCTCAGACCTCGTTTTCTCATTCAGATATCTCTACCTCTGCATTCAATGCTAGTGTCTCTTCTCTTGGTCACTCCTGGATTATTGATTCAGGTGCCTTTGACTATATGACTGGTATGTCTTATCTTTTTTTCACTTATTCTATTTGTCATGGGAAGGATAAGGTACGTATTGCTGATGGTTCTTATTCATCTATTGCCGGCAAGGGAAACATACCTGCTACCCCTTCCCTGCCTTTGACATCCGTTCTTTATGTTCCAAAATTTACTTTAAATTTGTTATCTGTTAGTCATTTGACCAAATCCTTAAACTATAGTATAACTTTATTTCCCTCTCATTGTGTCTTTTAGGACATGAGTTCGAGGAGGATGATTGGTAGGGGACATGAGGACAATGGCCTATATATCTTGGATATCCCTCCACATTCTGCATTACCTGCTCAACAAATCTCAGCTCCTGCAATAAATGATGGTCATCTTAATTTCGTGCAACTTTGTCAGTGGCATAACCGTCTTGGCCATCCTTCTCTTTCTACTTTAAAGAGATTGTTTCCCCATTTATTTTCTAGTTGTAGCTCTGTGTTTCATTGTGCTCCTTGTGAGTATGTCAAACATTGTCGAACCTCTTATCCAATTAATTTGAATAAAAGTGAATCTACTTTTGATATAGTTCATTCTGATGTATGGGGACCTGCTCCTACTATTTCTTTGTCTGGGTTTACATATTTTGTGAGCTTTGTTGATGATTATTCTCGTGTTATTTGGATTTATTTATTAAAATCAAAAAGTGATGTTTTTCTTTTTTTGTCTTGTTACATAAAATGGTTGAAACCCAATTCAATAAGAAAATTAAGATTTTACGGTCTGATAATGGTGGTGAATATATATCCCATGTATTTTCTACCTTCCTTGACCAGTTGGGAAATCTTCATCAAACAACATGTCCCGGTACACCAAACCAAAACGGGGTTGTGGAGAGAAAAAATTGGCATTTACTTGAAGTGGCTCGTGCATTATTGTTCACTATGAATGTCCTCAAAACCTTCTGGTCAGATGCAATTCAGACAACGGCTTTTCTCATTAATAGATTGCCTAGCCGCGTGCTTAAATTTTAGTCACCTCTTGAGGTTTTGTCTTCTCCTGTATCTTTGTTCCTTATTCCCCCTAAAGTCTTTGGGCGCATTTTCTATGTCCATGTGGATAAATCTCAGAGGTCTAAACTTGATCCTAAAGCTCTTAAATGCATTTTCTTAGGGCTCCTACCCAAAGAGGATACAAGTGTTATCACCCTACTTCTCGACAATGGTTTGTTTCTATGTATGTTACCTTTCATGAAATAATTCCATTTTTTTCTTTCATAGTTCTTCCTAGGGGGAGCATTTTTCTACAGAGTCTTCTCCTCCTCTTCTCATTCCAGCTTTTATCTTTAACTCGGGTGTTCATGGTGAGGGGGAGAAGGTTCTTTAAGTTTATTTCAGAAAGAAGAAATCAGGTACTTCGACTATTCCTCTTGTTTCCAGCCAAGATATCTCTTCGACTCAAGCTCATGATCCAGGTAATCCTTTGACTCTTCATGACTCTGATCTTCCTATCTCTCTTAGAAAAGGTGTTAGATCTTGTGTCCAATGCCCTTTGGCTAACTTTGTGTCTTATCATTCCTTATCCTCTTCGTATCGTAGCTTTGCTCTTGCCTTGTTTTTATGTCTGTGCCTCGCAGTGTTGCTGATGCCCTTTCTCAACCACAGTGAAAGGCTGCTATATAGGAAGAAATGGTTGCTCTTGAAAAAAATGGCACTTGGGATATTGTTGATCTGCCTCGGAACAAAGTTCCTGTTTGGTGCAAATGGGTTTACACTATCAAGCTCAAACCTGATGGCTCAATTGATCGTTATAAGGCTCGGCCGATTGCAAAAGGATATACTCAAACATATGGGATTGATTATCAGGAGACCTTTGCTCCTATTGCTAAGCTCAACTCTGTTCGAGCCCTTATTTCCATTACTGCTAACAAGGGATGGCCTCTCCATCAATTCGATGTCAAAAATGCTTTCCTTCATGGTGATTTAGCTAAAGAAGTGTACATACGGCTTCCACCTTGTTTTCTACCACCTTCTTCGAATGGTAAGGTCTGTCGCCTCAAGAAAGCCCTTAATGGCCTCAAACAATCTCCCCGGGCTTGGTTTGAACGCTTCCGCCTTGCTGTCCTTCAGTTTGGGTATTTTCAGAGTCACGCTAATCATACTTTATTTTTCAAACGTACTGGTGGTGCTAATCTTATTGCCCTAATTGTTTATATAGATGACATTATTGTCACGGGTAATGATCCAATGGAGATCTCTTAGTTGAAACTAAGGTTGGCACGTGAGTTTGAGATTAAAGACCTTGGCCAACTCAAGTATTTTTTGGGCATTGAGGTTGCTCAGTCTACGAAGGGTATTCATGTCTCTCAACAAAAGCATACTTTGGATTTTCTCGCAGAAACTGGTATGACCGCCTACAAACCTGTTGCCACACCGATTGATGCCAATCATTGCTTTACTACAGAAGTGGGAGACAGACTTATTGATGTTGGCAAATATCAGGATCTAGTGGGTCGTCTTATTTACCTTACTATCACCAGACCTGACATTGTCCATGCTATTAGCGTTGTGAGTCAATTTATGCATGCCCCAACTATTGTGCATCTTGATGTTGTGTATCATATTCTTCGTTATCTTAAGCACAATCCTAGTGCTGGTCTGTTGTACTCTCGACGATCTGATTTACTTATTGAGGGTTATACTGATGCGGATTAGGCTGGTTCTCTCACTAATTGTCGCTCAACCTCTGGCTACTACACTTTTGTTGGTGGTAATCTCGTTACTTAGCAAAGCAAGAAACAATCTGTTGTTGCCCGTTCTAGTGTTGAAGCTGAGTTCCGTTCGATGGCTCATGGTGTTCGTGAATTTTTATGGTTGCAATTTCTTCTCTCTGAGCTTGGCTTTCCCATCACTTCTCCTATACGCCTCTACTGTGATAATAAGGTTGCCATTAGCATTGTTTATAATCTGATACAGCACGATCGCACCAAACATATCGAAGTTGATCATCATTTTATCCAGGAAAGCAATATCCAATGGGAGAGAATACAATACTCTCCCCTGCATTTCTCTCCTCTTTTTCTCCTTTTTCTCTTTCTCCTCCCTTTCTCTCCCAAAGATTCCAACTAGGGGGGTGTTGAAGTATAGTAATTTGTGTATCTCCTAACACCTTAAGGTTTTGGGAGAGTTGGTTAATTTACTCTCACTATAGTATCAAAGCAGGTTTGGTCGTGAGTTCGAATCCCGATGGAAGTATTTTCTCGGATGTAGTGTTGTGTACATGTGTACACGTTATATGGACCCGTGCCTAGCTCCCCAAGTGTGTTCCCAGGAGAGAACAATATTCCTCCTGAGGGAGGGTGTTGAAGTATATTAATTTGTGTATCTCCTAACACCTTAAGGTTTTGGGAGAATTAGTTAATTTACAGTCAACAGTGTCTATTCATCTTCAACTGATTTTTATTGATCTAATGTGGCCTTTAAATTGGCATTACATGGAGAATAAAATAAAATAAAATCCTAGATTCTAGATCTTCTAACAAAATAAACTTACCAACTAAAGAGAAAAAAAGGAATCTTGGTTGCCACAATATTTGGCTCGTTGGCCAAGTTATTCGGCCTCACAAGATATCTCCCCAAAATCTTCTAACTAAAGGTTGTTGTCTAGTCATCATGAGCCCCACAAAAATCCTTTTAAGATTTCAAAAATCTAAAAATTTATGGGGCTATCAATTGGGAATTTTGGCCCCCTAAAATCTTCAGAAAAGCTCTAAAATCTGTGAGACATGTGAAGCTCTCGGCCAGCTCATGGTGTGGCTTACTTTGACCCTCTTCAATACTCTAAAAGCCTCTTTAATAGGAGCTATATAATCATCCTACTTAAAACACTTATAGAAATCCCAAAACTACCAAAACTAATCCTAAATAGTAAATAACCCCTTGACTAACAATGCCTTATTACAAATCAACTCTTATGACATTAAATTCTTAATAAAAGACTCCATAAAACTAAAAATTAAATCTCTAAACCACTAGACATAGAATAAGGATTATCCATGATCCTTTAACTTCTTTTTCTTCACCGCATCTACTCTTGCATCAATCTCCCTAGGTTAGAAGTTTGACCATGAACTTATTGGAAGAAAGTTCGCAAATAGATAAACATTCATCATCATGGTCTTCATCTTGTAGGGGCAACAACATCGAAGGCATCTTAGAAAAGGGTAGCACATGATTAACTTGTACCTCACTTTCTTCCTTAGGCTGCATCTTGGCTGCATGAATATTTTCATGCTACACTTTCTCCTCGTATGAGGATTCATGGTCTTTAGAATCCTCCTTAGGAGTAGATTCTTCCGGCCTTGATGGCTCCTTTAGAACGGTTGTTGTGGTAGGGTTTTAAAACCATACTATTGTCCACAACTTTTAAGCTTCAAAAGACACATGTCCACGTTGTAAGTTGCACACCTTGCTTTAATCCGTGATCTCCCAAAGATTATGATGTTCCAACAAAACCTTGCACTCCGCACTATCTCCATATCGTCCCATGCAAAATTAAATGCCTAATTCATCCTCATTGCAACAAATGTAGCCACAATAGATTCTATCGTATTCATGTTGCAGAAATTTCTCCACCACACTTTATGGATTAAATTCTCTTCAAATAAATCATTATTTAGAACTCTAAACAACCTCCAAAGGGAAGTTCGAAATTAGTTCTAACCCCCATCATTCCTGAGACTCAACTAGGTAATAATAGCTAAAAACCGAAAGCTCTTATATCAAATCTGATGCAACATAAACAGGCCAAGAATAGGTGTTATTTTTTACAGAAGTTTTAGAGGGAATAGATGATCTCGGGTAGGCTAGAACAACAAGCTGATATGGAACAAAATTGGGACAAAAGGGGGCAGTCACGTGATTGTGTTATAGGACAAATAATGGCCTGGGAAAGTGATGAAGACATGGAAGCAAGGTGGGGCCCACACTTGGCCTTGGTGGGGTCCATGCATGGAGCGATTTATGGAAGATGCAATGTTATGTGGTTTAGTAAGGGTCTTATAAGAGGATAACATTTATTTTATATATCCATGTAATAAGACCAATATTGCCAAGAAGTTGGCAGTTTTTTTTAGAGTAATCCCGTTTTATGTTTAGCCTATACTTTTTCAAAGGGAAAAACTTTCCCTCTTAGCTTGATTTCGGTGTCAATAGACAGGTTATTCAGTTACCTTTCTAACGAGACCAAGATTGCGCAAATCCGATGTGATTCAAGAAAGTTATGACCAAATTACTAAGGGGGTATCAGTAAAAACGGGAATAGTGTTTTTTTTAATTAAGTTTTAAGTTTTATTTGTTTCAGAAATCTTGGCTAGCAAGTTTAAGATTTTGAAGAAGTTTCCAATTTTAGCAAGTTTCAAATTGTTTAAGGTTGTAAGTCTATTTAAAGGCAATCCCTCCCCATAATTTTATAATGAAGATTGATAAAAAATATATATTTGTTTTCTCTCTACAAGAGTGGGAATAATTCCCTCTTCTCCAAATTACGGTGCCAAGATTGGAGACCATGGTAGGTGATTTCCAAGGGACATGAGGTTGGTGATTTCCTCATAAGGTATCTATCTCTTTCTCCTTGTTTGTCTAAACAAGGCTTAGGT
>JAOXJP010287413.1:0-19052 GCA_025762735.1 Platanus orientalis | reverse complement strand
TCAAAGGATTCAATGAATAACATCACATAATCTGAAAATCAAAAGAGGAAATCACATCACATCACCCATAGTAAGCAAGATTACTTACAATCCTTCTAAAATCCTTGTTCTTTGTCAAACCCCTTCACTTTAATTTCTCAAATCACATCGTTCTACAATATTAGAGAAGATCTAACATTAAATGAATACAACTAAGTAATTTATGAAATAAAATTTCTTATCCTAGCAAAATTTTTCAAGAATGGGTTGAACTTACCAAATTTGGGAAGAATTTCTCTTTCTTCCTCCTAAATCTCCCAATTCTCTATCTCTCTTCCTTTCTATATTCTAAAAAGCCTAATAGACTCAAACGAGGTCACAATATGATTTTATTTCATCACAAATGAGATCCCACTCATATAGGAGTTGAATAGAGTTGAGCCACATCATTTCCATACATGACTTATTTTTCTAGATTTACGAGTCTTGATCGGTCACAAACCTTATAATTGTTTATAGATTTTTGTGATTAGTCAGACGTATGTTTGTGTAATACCTGAGAGTTATGACTCTTATGTGTGATTGGCCACACTTGGGAGTTTAGTGATTGGTCATGGGTTTGTGATCAATCACGACTGTGATCGGTCATGGATTTGTGATCGTTCATGCTTGAAACTTATTAAATTCTTTGGTTTTCCTTACCTTGGGTATCCAAAGTCCAACTGAAGTGATCCAATGGTCAACCAACTCATTTTAAACTATGTCTAGGTCACTTGAATGTTGAGGATGACCTTCTTGTTTGAATTTACAAAAATGTTCAAATTTTGATAGATGGGGTCGGGTCCAGATTCATTAAAATTTTCTAATTAAGGTACGAAGTGTTACATAAACTTATTTTTATGAAATCCACACACGAGATTGGAGGTTCTTTATCATTTTGCTTCAATTTATATATGTAAGTGAATTGAAATTGGTTCTAAAATTTGAAGTTCCCTATGCGCTTTAGAAGGGTCAAGTAAATTCTTGTGTTTTGTTGTTCCGAATGCTCTATATAAATGTTTATGTTGTAAATTCCATGAGTAGGAAAATACTTAGGTTGATAGACTAGGGCTTGACAAGTTCAAGGTAGAATCTAGGAGGTTCTTGTGTCTCTTGTGCATGAAGATCATCTTTGAAAACCAAGAAAGCTCCAAGGAAGCAAGTTAGGATTATGCAAGGACTAGAGCGACATGTTTACATCACATCCACATCGTTCCACATTCAAAAAAGGTAAAGAGGGTAAGTAGTCACTTAGATACCCTCAGGGCCCCCTAACACACCTCCCAAATGGTTGGATATTTCCTTAGAGACAATCTGTAAAAACCAGGGAAAGTGGAGCACTCCACTTGGTTGGAGCGCTCCAACTCTAAAATGGAGTGCTCCACCAACTCTCGGGAGTTTCATTCCCTATAAAGTTTCTCCCAGTAGAGCACTTCAACTTTTCCGAGTGTTCCACTATGGAGTGCTTCGACCCTATTAGAGTGCTCCAATTTGGATGGAACATTTCAAATTTGAAATGTACGATACAAATTTATTATCCGTTTTAAATGATTCTCATCCAAGGATTATGGTGATCCACGACCTATATGAAAGATCATTTTTGATCTTCTAAACCTAAGGGGTTTAAGGATTTTGCAAAAGAAAAAAGAGAAAGGTTTTTCGGAATTCTTGAGTTCTACAAGCTCTATACTCTTTCTACACTTCCACTCAAGCTTCAAGCATCTAGAGGAGAAGAAGAGAGGAGGGAGGTCAAGGATGGTTGGCACTTCACTCCCAAGCATACAAATTTTCATCCTCAAGGTTGAGGTAAAGCTTTAACTACATATCTCGGAGTTTGATTTCATCGTAGATAGTTTTGTGATTGGCTTTACATATTATTTACTTAGACCACCACTCTACTTGTGACTCCTTGGATAACTTATCTCCAAGAGATATTGCCTTTGTTGTACTTCACTTATATTTGCCTTAAGAGAGGCTTACTTAGTTGTGTGATTACTTATGCTTATTGGCCTTCTTTAGAGACATTCACACATTCCCTTTGCTTAGGTATAAACTAAGCTATATTGGTATATTTGGCTATTTAGAGCCACTCTCTACATTGAGATTTTTCTTCCCTTACTTGACCATATTGGCATATTTGGCTATTGAGAGCCACATTATACATTGGGACTTTGATTTCCTTACTTGGACTAAAACTACCATATTCGGTAATTGAGAACCATTTTGGTATTCATACCATTACACCTTTGTGTCAATAGTCAGAGACACCATGTGATAAATTGTAAAACCTTGGCTCGAAGACAGCCAAAGTCATGTTTGCCTGATATACCAAACACATAATTTAAGGTTTGCTCATTCCTTGTAATCATTATGATTGGATAATAAAATTATGTAGTTAAAGTGAACGTAGGCCCTTGTGTGGCCAAACCACTATAGATTCTTGTGTTGTGGTGTGTGATTGTGGTGTGATTGTTTCTTTACATTCCAATACACTTAAGCATTAGCACTTGAGCACCAAACACATTAATTGAGTTAAATTAAAATTGAACATCAACATTTAACTCATTAAAATTAAAAGTGGGGTAAAAGAAATTAAAATTTTAATTACATCCTATTCACCCCCTCTAGGATTAACACATTAGAATTTCAATTGGTGTCAGAGCACGGTTTCTTATATAGGGCTTAACATCCCTAATTAGATCTTATAATCTAATCCTAGAAAAATTCTAGATGACTAAGGAAGATAGTAGCATGTCAACCAACACACCTCTATTATTTAATAGAAATGATTACGGTTATTGAAAATCTCGTATGGAGATCTTCTTAAATGCCTTTGATCATAGGGTGCGAGGTTCGGAGGTAGGTGGTTGTATATCGTCCGATAAACCCCGTAGTGAGTGGACCATTACTGAAGGTGATTCCCATAAGTTTAATTATAGGGCCTTGAATGCTATATCTAATGGACTCTCTCCCGATGAGTTTAGGAGGATTGCTCACCTAAAGATAGCAAATGAGGCATGAAACTTTCTTATGGTCACTCATGAAAGAACTAGTGTAGTGAAGATGTCTAAACTACAAATGTACACTTTATAATTTGAAGCACTGAGGATGAAAGAGGATGAAGAAATTTTCTAATCTATGCTAAACTCTCTAACCTAGTGAATTCTATGAGAAGTTTAGGTGAGGACATCCCAAAATCAAAAGTGGTTCAAAAAGTACTTAGGTCCCTACCTAAAAGATTTAGATCTAAGGTAATAGCCATTGAAGAAAGAAAAAATATAGAAACAATTAAATTAGAAGAACTAATATGCTCTCTTCAAACATTTGAAGCCTCCATCAAGGTCACCACCAAGAAAGAGGGAATTGCCCTTAAGGTGGAAGAACATGCTGGTTTCAATGATGAATCTGATGATAAATTAGCGCTAGTGGCTAAGAGGTTCAAAAAGTTATTTAGGAGAAATACTATAGATTACTCTAAGAACAAACAAATTAGAAAACCCTTCTCTAACTTTAGAAAGAAAAATGATTCTTTTATAGAACCTCCCATTTTCTATGAATGCAAAGGTCGATGACATATTGCCAAAGATTGTGGCAATAGGAAGAACAAAAAGTATAAGCCAAAAGACAAAGTCATGACTGTTATTTGGAATGATGATTCTGATGAATCTGAATAAGAAACCTAAAGTAGTGAGGATGTTGCTCCATAAGAGATCAAGGCTTTTGGTTCTCCCTTAAGTTCATTTGGCAATGCTAGTGACTCAAGTAGTGGAGATGAAGGAGATGAAGAGGAAGATGATGATGACATCTAAGATGCTTTTGATAAGCTCTTCCTTCAAAGTGTTAAGTTGGAGGAAAAAAACAAATAACTAAGAAATAAAATCAAGGAAATAACTCTTAAGTCTAACTCCTTAGAAGAGACTATCTCCTATCTTCAACAAGAATCTCCTATGGAAAGTGAAGAAGAAAAAATATTTTTTCAAAGAAAACTTCTTGCTTCAAAGTGCTAAGGAGGAAATGAACTTAAAAATTCTTGAACTAGAAAAGAAACTTAGTGAAACAAAGACATTCATATATCTAGAGAAAGACAATAAAAGAATAAAAAGAAGAAACTTCTTGAGGATAATGAAAAGTTATCTAAGAGAATTATAGAACTTGAAGAGAAGCTCAAGTCTATAGAAAGTGATGAGGATGAGACAAATACTGATAATTCTCTCATATAAGAATTGGAAGATCAAGTTAAAACCTTAAATGAGAGGAACAAGGGATTGAACATGACTTGTGCTCAACTCCATAGGATATTCTTAGAATATCTTATGCAAATCAAAGAGCTTGATGAAGATAAGAGGAAGTCAATTTCCATGTTATCATAAGGAAATGACATGTTTGAAAAGACACTCACCATGGGGAAAGACCATGGAGACATGAGAGGACTTGGATTCAATTTTGAAGTCAATCACTCTTCATCTACTCAAAGGCCTAAAAGTGCATTTGTGAAAGCTGAGGGAAAGACTAATGTACAAGCTTCCTACAAAGGCAAGGAGAAAGTGTCTTCTCAAGGACATTCTCAAAGGTCAACTAGGGTTGAGAGGAACCAAAAAAACCTCTTTTAAGGGAAAGGCACCCTTGATCAAGATAAATCTTGGGAAAAGCCAAAATCCCCATCTTATTCCTATGCTTAAGCAGTAAGGAATAATTTTTAAGGTAACTAGGATTCTTCCTCTAGAGGATTCTAAGGGAATACCTCTACCTCTAAGAATTTTAAAGGGCAACCTAAAAGAACCCAACAATCCTCTTATGCTCAACCTTCTAGGAGGAAACAATTCTAATCATATGTACCTAAAAGACCACAATTCTCCTGCTACTATTGTGGCCTAGAAGGACATTTTAAAATTCGATGTTAAAAGAGGATTAATGACATTAAATCCAAAAGATATCAAACTTCAAGAAAAACATATAATTGGAAAAATGTCAACAAAAGGAATTATTTTCAAAATGTTTAAAATATAAACCTTCAAAAGAAAAATGATTTAGCCCAACAAAAAAATGCAAGAAAAATCTAAAACAAGTTTGGGTTAAGAAAACATGGGTCAGAAAGGATGAACTTAAATGTTAAGTCATCCATATGGCTCTAAGAGCCAGGAGCAGATCAATGTGGTACCTTGATAGTGGGTGTTCTAGACACATGATCAGAGATAGGTCATTGTTTGTCAAACTTGAGGAAGCTTAAGGTGGGAGTGTCACATTTGGTGATGAAAACGTAGCTAAGATCATTGGCAAGGGTACCGTAGAGATCCCCGATATTCTCACACTCACCGATGTCTTTTATATGCAAGGCCTAAAGCATAATATAATTAGCATAAGCTAAATATGTGACAAAGGCTATGATGTACACTTTGTAAAGGACGAGAATGAAAGTAATGATAAGGAAGGTGATTGAATCCTTGTCAAAGGGCTAATGAAGAGAGACAATTTCTATATCATAGAACCCAACAAGCAAAAGTTAGGAGCTTGTCTTATGTCTCAAAAGGATGTGACTAATATTTGGCATCAAAGGTTAGGTCACATCAACTTTAGAGACTTATCTAAGCTAAGCAAAAAAGAAATAGTCAAAATCTTACCTAGATTGACAATCCTATATGCACAGGTTGTCAAATGAGAAATTTAACTAGAATCCCTCATAAGAAGACTAATCAAATAAAGACATCTAGGCCTTTAGAGATTCTCATATGGACTTGGCCTGTCTAATAAGAACGGAGAGTCTAAGAAGTAAGAAATACTTCAAGGTAGTGGTGGATGATTTTTCACGCTTTACTTGTGTTGTATTCCTAAGAGAGAAATCTGAGGCCTTTAACGAATTCTTAAACACATGCAAAATAACTCAAGTTGAAAAGGACCTCACCATCAAACACATTATAAGGGACCATGAAAGAGAATTCAAGAATCACAAGTTCTCGGATTGGTGTGATGAGATGGGCATTAGGCATAAATTTTCAGCACCAAAAACTTCACGACAAAATGGAGTAGCTGAAATGAAAAATAGGACATTATTACACATGGCGAGTTTCATGATCACAAGCAAAGACCTTGCCAAAAGGTTTTGGGATGAAGTAGTCAACACCTCATGCTATGTCTTGAACCGTGTCTATCGCAAACCGGGGATTGACAAAACAGTCTATTAAATTTGGCATGACAAGAAGCCGACTGTCAAATACTTCAAGGTGTTTGGCAACACTTGCTACTTCCTTAGGGACAAAGAACACTTAGGGATGTTGGACAAGAAAAGAGATGGAGCTATCTTCCTAGGGTATTCTACAAATAGTAGAGCTTACTAAGTGTTCAACAAGAACATTTTTACAATGGAAGAGTCAATCAATATAGTAATTGATGATCTCGAGATTATACTAACTAAAGTAAAAATATCAGTTGTATTCTCAGATAATGAGCTATAGAATTCATCTCTCAAAGAGATTGAAGGATCTCAAAAAGATTAAGAAGAAATCTCATCGCAATAAAGTTTTGAGGATGAAGATGAAGCATAATCTCATCCTAAGGAGAAAAGGATCACAAAATGACTATCACTAAATGATATCATAGGTGATCCAAAGGATGGAGTGAGAACAATGAGATAAATAAAAAACATCTTGAGTCACTTGTGTTTCACTTCAAAGATAGAGCCCAAAAAAGGTAAAAAAGGCTTTTGATGATCCTAATTGGATCAATGTCATGTAAGAGGAGCTGAATCAATTTAAGAGGAATGATAAAAGACCCTCTGACAAAAACATCATCGGTACAAAATGGATATTTAACAACAAACATGATGAACATGACACGGTGACACGAAACAAGGCTAGACTAGTAGCCAAGGGGTACACCCAAATAAAGGGTTTAGACTTTGAAAAAAACATTTGCCCCTTAACAAGACTAGAGTCTATCCAGGTTTTATTGTCCATTGCATGTTATCTAAAGTTTAAACTATATCAAATGGACGTAAAGAGTGCATTCTTGAATGGTGTACTTCAAGAAGTATATGTAGAGCAATCTAAGGGATTAGTGGATCCTCCTACCAAACTATGCATATAGATTGAAGAAGACATTATATGGGCTTAAGCAAGCCCCCAGCTAGAGCTTGGTATGAGAGACTAATTAGGTTCTTGATGGATCATCACTTTGATAGGGGGAGTGTGGACAAAACTCTCTTTATAAAAAAAGAAGATGATCACATACTCATCACATAGATATATGTGGATGACATCATTTTTGGGTATACTTGTGAGTTATCTAACAGGTTCATTCATACGATGAAATCTAAATTTGAAATGAGTATAAAGGGAGAATTATGATTCTTCCTAGGATTACAGACCTAGGATTATAGATCTGAGAAACACTAGATGTGATATTTTTAAATCAATCCAAATTTACCAAGGATGTAGTCTTAAAGTTTGGACTCCATGACTCTAAACCTATTAATACTCCCATAAGCACATGTGAAAAAATCACAAAGGATCCCAACGATGTTGATATAGATCCTACTTATTACAAGAGTATTATAGGCATTCTGTTGTATTTGACTATAAGTAGACCAAACATTGCTTTTAGCGTTGGTGCATGTACCTGGTATCAGGCTGTACCAACAGAATTTCATTTGAATGCAACTAAAAGAATTCTACGATATATCCATGTGGCTATTGACTTTAGCCTTTGGTATCCATTTGATACCACTCCAGTGGTTGCTAGATTTTTAGATGTTGATTGGGCTGGCAATGTTGATGATTGTTAAAGCACAAGTAGTGGATGCTTTTATGTAGGTAACTGTTTAGTTTCGTGACATACTCGAAAACAAAATTCCATAGCCTTGTTGATTGCCGAGGCAAAATACATTGCCATAGGAAGTAGATGAACACAACTTCTCTGGATGAAACCGATGCTTAAAGATTATGAGTTGTCATAAGACACTATGAATCTATTCATCGACAACTCCAGTGAAATCCAAATTTTCAAGAATCCAGGGCAACACTCTAGGACAAAACACATTGACATTCACCATTACTTCATTCATGATTTGGTGGAAGAAAAGACCATATCCCTAGAGTATGTTAAGGCTAAGGATCAGTTGACAGACATCCTTACAAAAACAATGGACTCAAATAGGTTTGAATACCTCTGTGGTTCCATTGTCATGTGCTTGATTAGATGAATCATTTGGCTAAACACCATCAATATGCATACGGGCATACATGTGCTCTAGAGGACACAATGTGTATAGAGGAATAGCCTAGGAACAAGGCTAGTGGGTGCTAAGAGGTACCCAGCTCCAAGTTCTTATTTTTTTTTTCAAAACAAGACATTTGAAGTGCTCCAAGGTGGTTGGAACGCTCCAAATTAAATGGAGTGCTCAATTGGGTGGTGCAAAGGTGAAACTAAATCATCCCCAGGGCTTTTGAAATGGGGTTTTCACTCCAATTTCTTCATGCACATGAGTGTTTAAGTTTCTAGGGAGATTTTTTGCATTCCATTCCTTCCCTTTCTCAAGTTCTTGAAGAATCCATGACCCCACGCACCAAGAGACCCACAATGAGGGCATGCATCGACAACACGCGGTTCAGGAGCAAGAAAAGCATGGAGAACTACGAGAAGTACTTTTCCAAGAGGCTCGTGTTCACCTAGAGGTTCATGGATCAGTTCATCCTTGAGGACATTCTCTATCCACACAGCCTTCTGGATGGTGGTTGGTGGGACATTACCCTATTCGATAGTGTTGTCCAAGTTGAGGCCGTGTACCTCTTCTATGTGAACATCCATAGCCTCAATTGGACAACATTATCCTTTGAGACATACGTGTACGAAGTTGAGATACGGGTTGATCCAGACTTCATCGCATCCATACTAGGCATCCGTCACCCTGTGGGAGATTTTGTTCCATTCACGCCTGTGTCCCGAAACAAGAGGGAGATTGTTGCACTTCTGGGCTACTCATCCTCCCTAGTATGGGAAGCTTAAGGTGATTGAGTGCAACATGGCTGCTAGGATGCTGAACCTCATCTGTTCATACAACCTCCTTCCGACTATGCATGACAATGAGATGTAAGACTCCATGGTATGGGTGGTCTATAGTCTAATGAGCCAGCATGAGGTCAACATCCTTGCTATCATTTTATACACTATGGTGATCGAGGTAAAACACTCTACAGTGAAGCCTAGCTTACCTTACAGAGTAATGAACACATTGTTGCTTATTGCATGCAATGTGTGGTTTTTTGAGGATGCACTAATCCTCAAGTATGTCATCCCAATTGACCAGTCTTCATTCATGGAAAGGGCTTGCAAGCTTCATGATTGGTGAGCCGCAATAGCTGCATCACCCATACCACCTAAGGCACCAACAACTGCATAGGGTGGTGGCAACCAGGAAGCCCCTCATGAGCCAGAGGCACCTCCAGCACCAGAGGTAGGCAGAGATGCACCAGGCCCCTCTGCATCATAGGCTCCTACACTGGACACCTTTAGTCCCACGTTGCCCGATGAGAGAAGCCCTTTCTATTCCATGTTCCTGTGTATGTCACAGATGATCAAAACCATGGATAAGTTTGCTGAGAAGCTGAACACCATGGATGATATGTTGGCACACATCGAGAGGCCCCCAAACCTGATAACTTGCATTCCTCCATGTGTACCTATTGAGCTACACAATGAGTTAGAGGCTGAGGCGAGTGATCATGATGGTGATGATGCAGGGGCTTGATTGCTTATTGGTAAGCCCTAGTTTTCTTGTTGATTAGATGTTCTGTATATGATTTTTATCTCCTGTTTTTGGTGCTTTGTATTGGGACTAGGTTCCCGCTCTTCATGTACCTTTCCTTTTATATATATATATATATATATATATATATATATATATATAGACACACACATATATATGAGAGTGTTTTTTGGTTCTTTATATCCTTGTTTATATTTTTTCTCTATCTATTTTGGATATTCATTATGCTTCTTTATGGCCCCATCCTTTTCCATGACAAAAAGAGGGAGAAGTATGCCACGAAAATAAAGGGGGAAGTACAGGGTTATTAGATTTAGGGGTAGAAATCCATATAATTTGAGTAGTTGAACCTAAACTAAAATTTTAAAAATTTATTACTCAAAAAGAAAAAGAAGTGAACAGAACAAAAACACTACAACTCAATAATTAATTACTTTGTGCTCAGTTATCATTAGTCACATTCATTTACACAAAAATGTTCACTTATTAGTCTTGCTCTTCATAATTGGCATATCACTCATTATCATGTTCATATTTTATCATATGCCCACTTGTTTGTGCATTCTTTATTTCACATTTGACTATGCTAATATTGGCTTGAGGAAGGTATGTATGTCAAATGTGTTTCAGGTTTATTATGCCAATGCACTTATGGATTAAAAATAGCAAGTAAGTGGAGATTCGAGCTTTCATTAAGGGGGAGTGCCAAAGCTTTCTGATTCAAGATATTTGGTGGCACATTGTAATAGAGTCTGTATTTTTAGTTTTTCAACATATTGTACACCTTATCATGGAATTCCAAAAGGAGGAGATTGTAAATGTATATACTGTAAATGCTATGAGTAGAAAAATACATGGGTTGATAGACTAGGGCTTGACATGTTCAAGTTAGAGTGTAGGAGGTTCTTATGTCTCTTATATGTAAAGATCACCATTGAAGAACAAGAAAGCTTCAAGGAAGCAAGCTGGGATTATGCAAGGACCAGAGCGACATGTTCACATCAAATCCACATCCTTTCGCATTCGAAAAAGTAAAGAGGGTGTAGTCACTTAGATACCCTAAGGGCCCCCTAGAACACCTCCCAAGTGGTTAGAGATTGCCTTAGAGGCAATCTATAAAAAACCAGGGAAGGTGGAGCGCTCCAAAGTGGTGGAGTGCTCCAAAATAGAGTTAGAGTGCTCTAACCAAACTAAGAGTTATATACTCGATAGTTTGGAGCACTCTAACTCTAAAATGGAGCGCTCCACTAACTCTTGGGAGTTCCATTTTTTGCAATGTTTCTCCCAGTAGAGCACTCCACTATGTAGCGCTTGAACCTTTTGGAGCGCTCCAATTTGGGTGAAACATTTCAAATTTGAAATGCACGATCCAGATTTGTTATCTATTTTATATGATTATCATCCAAGGGTTATGGTGAGCCACAACTTATATAAAAGAACATTTTTATCCTTCTAAACCTAAGGGGTTTAAGGGTTTTGCAAAGGGAAAAAGAATGGTTTTTGGGCATTCTTGAGCTCTATAGGCTATATGTTTTTGGGTATTCTTGATCTCTACAAGTTCTATACTCTCTCTACACTTCCACTCAAGTTTCAAATATCTAGAGGAGAAGAAGAGAGTTGGTTATCTCTCTTGTGAGTAAGAAGGAAGGCTTCATTACAAGAGAAGAGAGGAGGAAGGTCAAAGATGGTTGGCGCTTCGCTCCCAAACATACAAACTCCCAACCTTAAGGTTGAGGTAAAGCATTAGCTACATATCTTGGCATTTTCTTTCATTGTAGATAGTTTTGTGGTTAGCTTTACATATTGTTTACTTAGACCACCACTTTACTTGTGAATCCTTGGAGAACTCACCTCCAAGAGATATTTCCCTTATTGTGCTTCACTTATTTTTTTCTTCACAGAGGCTTACTTAGTTGTGTGATTACTTATGCTTTTTGGCCTTTAGAGGCATTCACACACTCCCTTTGCTTAGATAGAAATCAAACAATATTGGTATATTTGGCTATTTAGAGCCACTCTCTACATTGAGACTTTACTTCCCTTACTTGATCATATTGGTATATTTGGCTATTGAGAGCCACACTATACATTGGGACCTTGATTCCCTTACTTGGACCAAAATTAACATATTTGGTTATTGAGAACCATTGCACCCTTGTGTCAACGATCGAAGAGGCTGTGTGACAAATTGTAAGACCTTGACTTGAAGACAACCAAGGTCGTGCTTGCTGGAGACACCACACACATAATTTAAGGTTTGTTCATTCTTTGTAATAATTGTGATTGATTAATAAAATTGAGTAGTTAAGGTGGATGTAGGCCTCCATGTGGCCGAACCACTATAGATTCTTGTGTTGTGGTATAATTGTTTCTTTACATTTTAATACATTTAAGCATTAACACTTAAGAACCAAACACATCAATTGAGTTAAATTAACATTGAACATCAACATTTAATTCCTTAAAATTAAAATTGGGGTAAAAGAAATTAAAATTTTAATTATATCTTATTCACTTTCCTCTAGGATTAACACACTTAGAATTTCAATCTTAGTTTTGTTTAAAACATATGAATCTATTTCACTAAGCATATGTATTTATGATTTGAAGTAAGAATTGCATAAGAATTTGTTCATGTGTTTGAATATGGATTTGCAAAGATCGTAGTTAGAACTCTCTAAAGATCCTCTTTGTCCAAATATGCTCTATTTAAGTATATGAAGTGAGAATTGTATAGATTATGTAGTTTGAAGCTCAGATCAGTTGCCTATTCATTGGGCCTTATAAATGGTGCGATCTATGTGCATATTACCTGGGCCTTATAAATGGTGCGATCTATGTGCATACTCCCTGAGCCTTATAAATGGTGCGATCTGTGTGCTTACCAACCTTATAAATGGTGTGATCTGTGTGCTGGCTCACCGGGTCTTATAATAGGTGTGATCAAGTACCCTCTCACCGGATCATAAAATTGGTGCAATCAGATATCTAATCACTGGGTCACATTAATAGGTGAAATGTGAGTGTCTTCTCACAGGCTTTATAATAGGTGTGATTTGATATATGTATGCCTGAAGTAAGTACACATGTTTTGAAAATGAATATTAATAAGAAGATTTGATTTCTACATGTATTCTAGTATGACCATGCATCTCTAATTGTTATGTTTAAGAAAGTTGGTCTACATAAGCTCCATTTTAAATTTTGTACGAAATATATGTAAAGTAGAAAAGAGTTTTGCATGGAACTAGAAATGCATTTACTATTGTTACATTATCTTGATTCATAAAAATGTACTCATACTTGGCTTGACCCTATTTTGTTGTATGTTTTGTACGACTTCTTACAAGCCATAGACTCACCCATCTATAACATTTTTCAGGTTTAAAGTGAAGGAGAGAGGCTAAGGGTGATACGAGGCATAACATAGATGCGCCTTAGTCTTTGATTTGTGGAAATTGGGCATTTAGAATTATGCCCATTTATGCACTTTGAGACATTTCGTTTGGAGACTCTTATTGAATGTTTAAGGATGTAATATATAGCTTTGGTTAGATTTAATAGTTTGGGATATATATGGATTTTGAGCACCTTTTAATTGGTGAATGTTTAGTATTTTCCACTATCTTGTGATTTAAGTTAGATTGATCAATTTTTATTTCTGCTAAGCATTATATTTGAAAAAGGGATAAAGAACAAGTGTGAAGTAAGAAATATTAAATGCCATGATCTGGATTCAGGCCATGAGATCTGGACCCGGGTTCGGGTCATGACAAATCCAATCGAAGAGGATCCTATGCATAGAGATAGAAAGAGAATAATAGGAACCAAACTTACCATCAATGATTCTTTTGCTTATTCTATCCAAATACTCCAATAAACGGTCTTCAACAAATGTAGCTAAATGAGTCTATGAATGCCAACCATGCCTCTAACCCATCAAGTAGAAATAAGCTCTTTGACAGAGTGTAAGATAGATCACAACACATTAAGATGAGTAGGTAAATTTTCCAAATTTTATACCCATAGGACAATGGATAAAAGCACATCACACTTTGTTAACCAAATTCCAACCTTTACTCTTAAAATGACTGTGGGTAAGAATTTTATCTAGATACAAAGTCCATATGAAAAAATTGACGTTGAATGGGATTGTTAGCACACCCAAATGCCTTTGTGAGGAAATGGATTGGAGTTGTAGATCTCAAGGTACTCCTAAAGAATTCTAAAGAATTCAAACAAAGAGATTTGATTCTTTCTCTATTCAACCACAGAGAAGAAGGTATGCATGGTCTTAATTTATAATGTTTACACAATAAATTTTATAGAATAAATTTTGGTGCTGTTATATGAAATACATGGTAAATCTTGGTGTGATTCCTAATTACAGAAAACCATGGTGTGAAATACAAGGTAAGTATGTACACATCAAATTTCATTACAACCACAACAACCTCTTCCAAAATATTTGGGGTTGGCTACACGAATAATGTTCTGCCATTCCACTCTATTTAGGGCCATATTTGCCATCAAATCACAATCTACCGTGTCTCTACTTATTACTTCAACCCAAGTCAATTTTGGCCTTCCCCTTGTCCTTATAACGCCTTCAAATTGCATCATCTCACTCCTTCTCACTGGTGTAGTCATTGGTCTTCATTGCATATGGCCAAATGGATTTGAAGTTCCAAATTAGGAGAAGTGTAATAAGACCCTCAAATAAATAAAACCATTCTATGAATGGGTAATTTGTGCATGCAACACATCAAAATTCATTGCATGCAGAAATTACCCATTCATAGAATGGTTTTATTTGTTTGGGGGTTTTAAACTTCTCCAGATTCAAAACTTCAAATCCATTGATTACATATCTTCCATACAAGGGAGGGAGAAAACCTTTGATTAAGGCTTACAAAAATTTAAAGTAAAATATATATATATATATATTTACATATTGAAAGATAATATATATTTTATCACCTCGCTGAGGACATTTTCTTCTAAGTTTTTGTTTGATCTCTGGTTGGAGAACTTAGGTCTTCAGAGCTTGATCACCAGAAGGACTTGGAGCTTTGTGACATAGAAGATGCAAAAGATGTTTTCCAAAAGACCCTAAAAATGTGTGGAGTCTTCTTATACAGAGGAATTCATTGGAAGTTGTAGAGCTTGATTAGGAGTCTTTTTGTAACCTTTATCTTTCTTTATTTATGGGGATTTAGCCTCATTTGTAACTAACCAAAGCTTGTCGCCAATTTTCACTTTGAGTCGAAGTACCACAGATGGAATTTGTTTAGGAAAGCTTTCATGTTTTTGTTCTACAGGATGGGATTATCCCCTTGCAAATGTTGGCTGTTTAAGATATGCATTATCTGTGGATAACTTAGGACAACTTCTTCAGTGTTTGATTTTATCTGGATTCCTTGATATTTATCTTCAACAACGAACCCTTGTTTTAGCTCAAACTAGTCATGAACCTATGCAAATTTGCACTGGCAAAGTGATTTTAAAAAAAAGAAGAAATAAATTCATAAAAAAACACTTGTATATATTTGGTGTGTCCAAGAAAATTAATTTTTTTATATAAGAAATTCTAATTATTTTTTTGATATATTAAAATTACACATAATGAAACTTATTTAACAATTATGTCTAATATCAAATATATATACACACATGCATGGATACATGATATATTAACTTTGTATCCAAAAGTTGAGATTTTTTTTTATTTTTATAAACAATGTATTTTTTTTTTAATTGTAGTTAGAGTTGTCTTTGTTTAAAATGATTTAATTTTTATATAAATGAAATTTACTCTTGAAGGACATGTATTACAAAACCCTCACCAATGTTGAAGACAGAAATTGGTTATTATTTAAGGTGGTAACTATGAAATTTGTTTGGTTGGATCTTTAATATGCAAAAAAATGAAGATGATTGTGTAAATTCTATTAACTGTTGCTTCTACTCAAACCTGCTTTCATGAAAAGGAGCAATGTTTGAATGACAAAATATATAAAGTTTCTAGAACCCACCTAATTCATAGTGGATTCACTCCAAGTGATGGCCCACCTGTGAATCAATCTCGATGGATTGACTGTTAGGTTAAGTACCCTCTTGAATGGCCCTAAAACCATGGTGTAAAACTTGGAGATTTTAATGAGAACACTTATAAAACTAATTTTTAAAACAATTATAAAGCTAATTGATTGGTATCAAACATATCAAATTAAAATAGAAGGTAAAAAATATATATTCTTGAAGCGAGAATTGACTGCCTAAACGATATTCTCTCTATCCTATATCAAAGGAATCCAAAACAGGTAGTTATTCTATATATATATATAATCCTACACACTTGATAAGAAATGTAGAAGTCCTCCCATATATGTTTGGGGCCATTTGAATGCCTTTATAAATTGGTTATCTTGTCATGTGAGAAGATAATACTTTTTCTCAACGTTCAAATCATTCAAATGCATCAACAATTTGATCAAAATGATCCTCTTCATCTAAGTTTTATGGTGCTAAACAATCCAACCATTACAAACATTGGAGGCTTCTCTAAATCATCAATTAACCCAACCTTGATTTGAACTATCATCTAGGCTGATGTTTAGACATTAAAGAAGAAGAATTTCAACCAAGATTTTTGAATTCCTCCATAGTATAATGCAACATTTCATTTGTTTAATTAATAAACAAAATTTACACAAATTGAAAGTGATAACTCAGCATGAAGATAACCAATGGGTGGTCTTCTCACCTTTGAAAGTACATCAAACATCTCCACTCTCACCAAATAACCCTCTCCTCATATATCTCTCCTTTTGTTGTCCTTCATTTGGGTTTCCATAGTGTTTAGTTCTTCATCTTCTTTGTAGTTGCAACTCCTCTTGCTATGGACATTAACCAAATTGAAGCTTTTAAATACTTGGAAAGTGGGCTGAAAAGTTATGAAATTGCAATTTACCTCAGTTATGGCCAAGGCTGAAGACAAAATTGTATATGAAATTTTAGATTCTCATCAAATTACTTCAAAGCTTGATCAATATTCAAAGAACTCAAGAAATCAAATTGTAATAATCTATTTGATAGTAAATATTTAAATCAATTGGGTCAAATTCTAGTGTCGCTTTTGATTTTGAGTTTTATATGATCAAGAAAAAATATTGCCTTTTTAAATCACATCCCCGTAAGTAATTTGCCATGTTGTATCTTATTATTCTTCTCCATCTACCCTGTCTTAATTTTTTTTAGTAAAGCTTTTATTTTTATTTTTATTTTATTTCTCAAATAATGCAGAATTCATAATGGCATGGTGTCCTATTATAGATATAGGGCATCACTCTTATACACACCAAGTGACTGAATTCTATGGATACGAACCATCTATTAGGTACAACGCTTTTATAAGCTATATGAAAGAAAAAACATAAATTGAATGACTCTAATTATCCAATAATTAAACTTTCTGAGTTATTCTATACATCAGTATCTACCCACCATATAGAAGAATCAATATAATATTTTGAGTTATGGAGATTAAAAGAAATTTAGGCTTGCATCTTCTCCAAATAGTACTCTATCAATTAGATAGTTTGGATTGCTAAGTGATTCTACCAATGGCTGTGTCACCCAGTATAGATTGTCTTGTCAAATGGATGGATATTTTGTGACTTTGTCAGTTCTGATTTATATATAGTTTGAAGTAGGGAGCAAATGTCCTATCCAGGATGGTGTCCAGGACACCGGCGGGAGTTATATAGAATAAAAAGGACAGCAATTTGAAATTTCATCTAACTCCCACCAACCTCTTGGCAGTCTGCGAACTCTTACAAGCAAAAATTGGTTGACTTAATGAAATGAAATCGACGTTTGGAGTGATTTACTTTGGTGGAAGTAAAAAGGTTCACGAGCATGTAGGACTTTCTTCCCTGTAAATGAAATCGACGTTTCATTAACCCTTTCTAGTGAGGCCTAGAGCCATTCTAGCCTTAACCTGTGCTTGGCTTACACTGTCCATTGTATGAGTATTAATAATTTAATTAATGGGAAGATAACCCAATAATTTTTTTTACAGTAATACAAATGTTCATGTCAGACCAGAGGCCCATGAAGTCGTTAAAAGGTGAATGAACTATTAAATCAATATCAAGACTACCAAATGATAACATTTAAGAACATTTCTTAATAATATTTAATTTTTGGATAAAGAATAAGCATCAATGGAAAATCAGGGTATTACACATCGATGCCACTTGCATGTTGCATGTTTCATGTGATCATGTCTTGCATAGCCCCATTGGAGCCTCTGGACATAACCATATGATGGGAAGTTATGCCATGTCTTTAAAATACCCATAATATACACACAAGCATCCCTACAAAAGTACTATATTCTATAACTATAATTATCCAAACTTTCCAGAGTCCAATTTTTGCCAAAATAAGGGATGTTAAAGAAATAATCTCTCACCATTACTGCAAGCGTTATTGCTGAGGCCAATTATATTGCCTGTGCGAATTCGCACGGGTTCAGTTTTATTAAATATGACGTCCCCTGGTGTCCTGTACATCAAATCCATGACAGAACATTTATTTCGTTTGAGGTATTAACAGAATATACAATAATATTTATCAAAGTCCCACCCATTTTATTCCATTTGAAGCCTCATCATGTCCTCGACACCATCCTGGACAGAAATAATATAAAACACAATGGACTGATAAAATGTTTAGAGAATGCCCCTCACACGAAGAACCCCACATTGTATCAAACTCTAGAGACAGAGAGAGAGGTTTACTTGAGGATGGATAGCAGATAGAAGGCAAGAGTTCTATGAACCAATACATGCTGAAAACTTATGCTATTTCTCCTGACGGATACGGATGTAACGATATAAATCCTAGATATTAGGTTGCAATTATCTTCTACAGTCTCAATTACTTGAATTTAATCAATCACATAAAATTGTGGCAATTCTTTGCCTTTGATTTTCTGCACCTATTAAAAGATAAAACCTCAACAATAAATTCATGTAAGTGGAGCACCATAAGCCGTACCAGCTAGACACTAAAAGTCCTACATGATAGGCATAAAAAGCCCCATGCTGGGTATGTTACAAGCTTTGTTAGGTGAAGCAAATAAACCTTACTTAGAAGGCCCAAAAAAAATTTATCGCCATGTACATCTTAAACGAAGAACAACATGTACCCAAAATCAATTTCAAAAAAAAAAAAAAAAAAAAAAAAAAAAAAAAAAAAAAAAAAAAAT
>JAOXJP010287392.1:0-19053 GCA_025762735.1 Platanus orientalis | reverse complement strand
GAAAATTAATTTTTAATTTTTAATTTTCTATCTCGGTTGTTATTATTCGAGTATATTATGAAAAGTTGCTCATGGTTTTTGTTATCACATCAAAAGAGCTATTTTGGTGAGATTGAAAAATGATTCCTTTTTTTTTTTTTCATTATTTTTGTTTTCATTAGTTAGTTCTGTGGACATCAACATATACAATAGTTTTTGAGACAAATAATGCAGATGGCTAATTTCTTCATCTACCATTTGTATGATCTGTTGCTGCAGAGTTTCGTCGTCTTTTGATTGTGTAATCTCTTTGTAACTTGGGGTTATCCTTGCACTGATTGAAGGGTCATTCTTTGTGACTTGAATGGTCTTGATGCTGTAGTGATGCATGCATTCTTAATGAAGCTGAAAGCTGGAATTGTTAGGTTTTTTTTGGTAATGTTCCTATTTGCACAAAACATTAGGTGTATATACATATTTAGGTTTTGAAAAGTGGTCTTATTTGCTCAAAGCACTAGTTGTATATTACATTTTTAGGTTTTTAGACAATGGTTCTTTTTTTCTCAACGCATTAGGTATATATGCATTTTTTTTACCATAAAGATAATCACGAATTAGGCTTTGTTTTGGTCACCAATCAATTAGTCTTTTACCTTGAGTAGAATGAGATGGCATGCAGATGCAGATTATCAAAGTGGGAGGATACTCAGTTTCTACTCACGGTAGAAGAATAATTGATTGGTGACGATACTCAGTTTCTATTTATTTAGGAGGTGGAAGAAAGAACATTGTGAGAGGATGTTGGTTGCAGGGATTGAACTGTTTTATTTTTTGAATGTCTCCTCTTTCTTTTTTTTTTTTTTTAGAATCCTGGTGGAGTGGGTGGTTCTTATGTTAATTACTGCTGTATGCCATCATCTTGGTCATTTTTATATTGGAATAATCATGCAACATAAATGGTATTTCCTTTTAATTTGTTCATGTGCTTTTCTTGAATTCTGTCTGCTTTCCCATCATGAATGAACAGCAATGTCTATAAGATGTCCACACAATGTAGTACATAATTTATTTCATGGAATCATTGTTACGATGAAATATAGTAAGATAAATAGAGAATGTTTGCTGTAGAAGACATTATCTTTGGTAGTTTGTATATATATATATATATATATATATATATATTTTGAAGGGAGACATGCTTCAAAACAAAAATGAAAGAAAGAGAAGAAATATGCTTAGGAAGGTTTACAATCCATCACCAAAGAGAAACATCCAAGCTCTTAGATTTGAAACAAGTCGGGGACTCACACACTGCCACAGAAAGAGACATGAATCTTTTCATTAGGTTGGCTAAAGTTAGGAAAGTTAAATTTGAAAATCATGTTTATTGGCTTGCATCCTTTCAGTTAAAGATTGACACATAGAAGAACATTTGTTGATTCATAGAGTTGGTTGATGATCTATGGTTCATGAGAGGCACGGATAAAGTGATTCTTATAGTGTGCTTTGTGGATGTTCAAGAGTGATTCAGAGTTTGTTTATATGAGTGTTAGGTGCTATGACCACTAAGAGATTTGTTCTGCTAACCATGTTTAGGGTTGCTTTGTTGCTTTCCTTTGGTCAAAGATGGATGTTAGAAGAATATCTGTAGGTCTGTAGAGCTGCTTTGATGATTTAACAACCATGAAATTCATGAATAAAGTGGTTCCTTTGGGTGTTCAAGGATGATTTAGGATATTCAAATTTATTTATTCCTTCCCTGAACCGAGGTGTTAAAACAAATCCTTCACAAACATTTGGGTTCCATGTTCAAAAGCATGATTGTGTTCATCATATGATGTTTTTATTTTTATTTTTAAGAAAGCTTGTTTTGTAAGAATCATTTTCCTATGCTAACATAAAGTTATTGACTTATTGTATCCTGGAGAATATTACCCACTATTATTTATCTTGAAAAGGTTCAAAGCCTCATCTCTAGAAATTCATTTCCGGTAATCACTAAGTACCAAATTATAAGAATATTTGCTAGGATATTGATTATTGACGTTATCAATTGGGTTTTAAAAGATATTATTATCATCAGTTAGAAGGAGATGACTTAGGTAAGATAACAATCTCATCAGTATTTTGCATTTTTGGTCTAAAATTAGCCTTTCTATTTACTTCCCTAAACTGGAAACTAAAGTTGTCTTTTGAACCTGGGACAGGGAACTCAGTAAAAAATGTACTGTACTTCCCAAGAAAAATTATCAAGATGTTTTAATTACAGATAATTTTGTCATAGATGCTTAGAATTTGGTTATATGGGTGCACAACATATCTGCATTGGCAATGTAATAAGTCATCATGATGAAGGTACCTTTTTTTTTTTTTTTGTTTCTGAGCATAATGAAGGCATCGTTGCACTAAACTGCTGTTAAGGCTGGGTGCTGAGGGTTTGAGTCAATCTGGCTTAAAACGTGAATTGCAGAGGCAATATGTGCACAGGTCATGGTAAGATCACTAAATTGTGTACTACTTTCTGCTTCTTAGTTTGTCGTAGTACATTGAATTTATTACCTCTTCCACCAGTTTGTCACACTTTTTCATTGGTAAAGGAGTTGGTTGGACTTTGCTATGTTTCACTGGCTACCCCCCACCCCCAAAAAAAAAAAAAAAAAAAAAGAAGAGAAAAAGAAAGCTATCAAGTGGAGAACTATTTAGTATTTACATTGGGGAGAGATTATAGGTATTCAGATATAAGTTGGATGGTCTCTGGAGTGAGGGTTGGGGGAGGATGGTCAAGGCTTTTAGGTTGGGGTTTGTCTTTGTCTGTCACTGGGCTTTGGTGGTTTATGCTTTGAGGATTGGCTGGTGTAGGCCTTGATGTTTGTTGGCTTTTTTTCTTTTTTCTTGTAGCCCGGGGGGGGGGGGGTTCCTTGTGTTCTGTGGGTGGGAGAGTCTTTGTTTATGCTCTTCAGGCCTTTGTGGTGCTTTGGTTTTTTGTATCAGTACGGAGCTTGTAACCTTGAGCATCCAGGGAAGGTGTATTGAACTGTTTGTCTAATATGACAGGCTTGTCATATGGATCTGTGGCTACATCTGTGGATAAAAAAAAAAGAAAAAAAGAAAAGGATAAGTGGCTACGTCTGTGTAGAGTTCAAATTATCTCCACTCTGACTCGAAAGAGATCATTCAGTAGCAATAAATGCGTGACATGATACGTGACAAAGTGTGTCTTCATAAAAACACAAGGGGTAAAGGAGGGTATTATAGTGAATACACAGTAGATAAGTATATATGTATGTACCAAAGTACCCTTTATTAAGCATTGTGTTGCATACTGAATTGGTACTGGCATGTTATCTTTCTAGTCAGACTGGAGATGAATCAGATGATTTGAATCCATACATGTATATTTTATTTTTTCTTCTAGAACTTCAAACTTCTTCTGCAATCAAATCTTGCTTACTTCTCGAAGCACAAGGGGCAGAAATTTATTGTAAAGAAATAAAACACGAACAGTTATCAAGGGAGGGTATCAAGAAATGAGATAGATGTTTCCAAATTTGGAAGTAAAGACAGATAACTTGTGGACCTAATACCTGTTCCAACTAAGATGGGCTGATGGAGCCATAAGTTGTATTGATTTTCTTTTTCTCCTATACACTTATGGAAGTCTTTGACTTGTCCGGATCAGTGTCCAAAGCTTTGGATTTTCTGGAGAATAGATATGATTAGTGCAATAAACAGTCAAAAAATTTTAAGGTGAGAATTATAGGAGATACTTCCAAATTAACATACATGCCTGGAGACACAAAAGAGCATACTATTAAAAGTCCGACAACTTTTGTTATTCCAATTTTCCCAATGAGATACCTTCTGCGACTTGAACATGCAATTCGTCACATCCAGCAATGTACAATGCAACCACGTACTGTATATGTTGGCTAATAGACAGTTGGTTCATCCCCCTAAAAAATATTGAAACCTTAATAAGAGTGAAGGAATAATATTTCATTGGGATAATGAAAACCTTGGTGATCCCATAATTGTCTATATCTTGGTTATGATATCTTCATTATCTTATTGTGCAAAGAGATGCAGGAGATGTGTGATATCAGTAGTATATGATAGGAAGCTCTAGATAAAACGAACTAAAAAAGGATGGAGGGGGAAAAGATGATTTAATGGTTATCCAAGGACGTGAGAGTTTATCCTGGTCTTGTGTAACAAGCAATTATGTCATGGTAAAACATTATGGGTAGCAACAAATTGTTGGTCTTTGTGTTACTCTATTTAGTGGCAGAAACTGTTGATTTGCTGGACACACGATGTGTATACTAAGGAAGTTATCCTGATTGAGTTTTGCGTTGCTTTTTGTAGATGCAGTTAAGTGTAGACTCATAACTTTTATTAATTGTAACTTATCTTTATTCACTCTGACATCTGATGACCCTTCTTATCAGAAAAGCGGGGGGAGGGGGGTGGTTGGGGATTGTGGGTCACTCAGCAAAACTAAGCCTGAATTGAACTAGGGAAAGCTCAGCTAGCTATGAGCCTGCCATACCATAGATTCCCAAAAGCGTATTCTGTTCCCATTTGGTACTCCATATTGGATACTTGAAGAGAAATCAATGTTCACCAAAACATATGTTTCTCCAGACACCATACGCTTTATAGAAATTTGCACTAAAGGTCTACAGTTCCTGGAGTTGTATGGATAGGTTACCTACTTTGATGTATTGGGTTTTGGGTACCTTGATTACTTAATTTGCTTTGCATGTTTATGTTATTAGCTTACCCTTTGAAATGTCACTACTTATATAATGAAATATGTTTTCTCCTTCTGAAGTTTCAAGTTTCAGTTGTTATTGATCTTGAGTTCTTGTTGAGTAAAAATACAAACTGTTCACACTCTCTTTCATTTTTACCTTAAATCATTATGGTAGGCAAAGGTCTGAGCTTTCAAGTAGTTCGGCCTGTGGTTTGTGTTTTTTATCTTTTGATAAGGTGAACATCTTCCGTCAACATTGTTTCAATCTTTGTGTTTTCATTTCTTTGTTTTTGTGTATTTTCTTCTGTTCTATTCATGGTTGTTATGTTTTAAGTCACATGGCATTGTATCTTTGCATGCGTTTACAGTTGTTGGACTACCAACTAAAGACTTTTTGACTTCCTTGCAGATTGCATAATTTAGGGCTTCCAAGGAAGTCTTGTACTTGATTCACTGCTTGTTTCAGAATTTCTTTGGTGCCTTAGTTTTCAAGGGGAAAATAGATTGGCCCTAATGCAAGGGCAAAGAAGTTCTTGTGATTCCTTCCCTGAAACTTTTGAGTTTGATCGTGGATCTAGTTCAAGTAACACTGGTGTGGATCAGCAGCATTTTTGGAATAATATGCTAAATCCAGTAGAAAGTCAGTTGCCGGAGTATATATTATCACCCAGTGAAGCAAGTAGTACCTATGAGAATGCTGTTAATCTTGATAGACGGAGTTTGAATGTTTGGGATTTAGGTGAACCAAGCTCTAGTGAGAATGCACGAAGCCAGTTTCATGGTGAAACTAAAATGGAACATGGATGGTCATCTTCCTTGAGCCCACGTGCTGGAATCGGTCCAAGATTAGAAGAAAGACGATACGAGCCAACCAGCATTCTTTCTTTGGAAAGTGTTAGTATAAACCTCAGTAGCAATCAGGCTGCAAATGGATCTTTGTTTTTGCATAATTCCAGTTCTGATGGTATACCTCAGAACATAAACCTAAATGCAGAATATGTAGGAAGCAGTGACAATGAGGGTCAGGTCATGGAAGCTGATGTATGCCCTCATGCTTACAAGTCAGGTGGATTAGAAGCCGAGCAGGTTCCATCTACTAGTGGTTCTTCTGATCCTTTGGGAACTGCTACTGGGAGTTCTGGGTTTATGGTGGAAGATAATGATGACAGACCAGGTTGTTCATTGGATGGTCGGCGTTTATCCTGCAAAAGAAAGGCCCTTGAAGGGGCTTCTGGACAATCTTCCTTTGGGGGAAGCCCAAGCTACTTTCAGCGAGCTGAAAACAGTGCATGGCAACCTGTTCCTGCTCGTAATAATGTTGCTAGCAGCTTGAGTATATCTACTCCTACAGAGAATCCCCTTGGTGTCAATCCTCCAGAACAGTTGAACCCAAGATTTGGGGTTGGTACAAGAGTAGTGTCTGAGAGCTATCCTGCTTTGAGTGTAGCAGAAAATGGGGAAAGCTCTCAAAGAAATTTCCGTATGAGAATCAATCGTGCACAGCAGCAAGATACTGTACCCCCTAATCTATTGTCAACAGGGAATGCCATAAGGCGTTCTCATGTTCGGTCATCCCAACATTCATCTAGACTTATCCCCTTTAATCACTCTTCAGAATCGAGGCTAACCAATACAAATCCCCCCCTAAGCCAGTCTCACATAATGCCTATACCTGGCTTGTCTCGGAATGTGCACCCTTTCTCTTGGAGGCCTTCTGATTCCAGGGTTGGTAGTTCGTCAAGTTCCAGCATTTCTGAAGATAGAGGTGTTGCATTACGAGATGAATCAAACTCAAGAAGCATACCAAGGAACATCTCAGAGCATACTATGCTTGTACCTGCAACTGAGATGAGAAATTTGGTCCCAGAGTCAACAAATTGGAGTTTACCCAATGGAAATATAAGCATTCCTAGAAATGTTGCTTCTACTTCTAGAGTTGGCTCTAGTTCAGATGTTCATCCATCTTCTTCTCCTACATGGGTGCCTCACCACAATCCTCCCTCACAATATCCACAAAGGTTATCACAATTTGTTCGTCGGTCCATGTTACCATCTGCTGGTTCTGAGTCTGGATCCCAGCCTCCTCTCCATTCAGATCCTTCTGGTTCTTCCCAAGAGATGGTGCGTCCGCCTGGAGCTGGTCACCAAGGGCATCATCAGCCATACAGAAGGTCAGCAATCTGGATGGAGAGACAAGGTGATGGTGTTCTTGGAGTTCCCTTTCCATTGCGCTCTTTGGCTGCTGCTAGTGAAGGGAGAAGCAGGCTAGTATCTGAGGTTTGTTCTTTACACAAATGCCTGTTACCTTTTCAGTGCGCATCTTGTTTCTTTTATGCTAATTGGTACTGCATTGTTTCACTAGATAGTAAAATTTTATTGGATATAGCTTTTTTATTATTATTATTATTTTAAATATGGTGCAAATCATGCAAGGTATTGGTTATAGCTTTCTTTTTGTAGTTGGGTACTGCAGTAGTAACATTGCACATAATTTTAAATATCCGCATGATTTTCCATGGAGAAAAACATGAAAATTTTCCTGAAATTGGTTCCAGTTAGTAGCAGATACTTGGTTATGGTAGTTGTAGTTGTTTTGTTCTTTTGTAAAATAGTTTGGAAAAGGTGATACTTCATGTCAGAAAACAGGATTTTTTTTTTTAAATTGAATCTTAGTTGATAACCTTATTATTAGTACTACTACTAAAGAAGGAAACCCCATTCACAAAGTGTCAATAGGACCCTCCTCATCCCCCTCCCCCCAAAAAAAGAAAAAAAGAAAAAAAAGAGGAATGAAAAAAAAAGGAGAAATGCCTTTGGCTTCTTGAACCACAACGTAATGATCTGTACTTCGCTAAAAATATTCAGATATCCAATTATTCCTTTTCTTAACCAGCAAATAGAAAACAGGGCTAAGCCCCCAAATATTCTGATCTTAAGACTCAATGTGATGCGGACATTGGAGCCAAGTGGGTCCCACACATGGAGACGCATGGAAGCCAAGTCTTTGGATTTCAAGAGAAGAGTTTAATTTGCTGTTTGGAGTTTTTATTAGTGATTTTATTGTTTTATTTTATAGTTTATGAAGTATTAGAGGTTAGGACGTTGAAGGAATTCTGGTTTTTGTTTTTGGGTATTTTAGGGAAGCCCATTTAATTAAAGAAAAAGGAGTTGGTCGACTACACTACTTGGGCCACATGTTCGACCTAGTTTCTAATTTATGTTTGCTTTCTTTTTTATTTGAATTTGAGAGGGATGTAAGGGGGAAACCCTAGGGATTGTGGGCTACAAAAAGAGACCCACCACTCTTTAATTGATAATGAATTTTATGAATAAAAAAACTGCTGGCTTGCTCTACTCCACTGGACAACTTCTTCAAGTTTCTGGTGCCAAAGTTTGAAACCATGGATGGTGATGTCCAAGGTCTGTGAGGTAGGTGATTACCTGCACATGTACCTCTGTCTTTCTTCTCCTTTCTTTCTTCTTCTTCTTCTGCTTTTTCTTCTTTTCTTTGTTCTTCCTTTGCTGTTTTACTGTGTTCACCATTAAGAACCTTGAAGATCCTTCCTCCACATACCCTTTTTATCTTTTTCTTGATCTTTTCTACAAGATTTAGCCTGCGGTTAAACCACTTCATCTTTTCTTGCTGTTTCCATTATCAAAACCAAAGTTCTCCCTTGGTCTAATCCTGTGACTGTCCTAAGAGCCTTGTCTTCTTCGAATTTCATTAAAGAACTTGGGAGAAATCCTTCCCGTCTTATGGCAACCTTTTCCCTGTTATTCCTTTGTTGTCCTTCAAGAAAATCCAAAACCCCATTGATCTTTGATCCTGTGGAATACATACAGAACCCTATACTGACCCAGATCTGGTATTATGATCCTGTTATTGGAACTAAATTAATCTGAGGTCTGCCCAGATTCATCATTCATCTCTTCTAAATCTTATATTATTTACTTATTTGGCATTGCTATTAGCTCCAGAAAACAGTACCTCTTTAACTCTGTTTTAATGCCACCCCAGAATTGATCAGTTCACACGTGTGTTGCTGCCAAGATATAATCACAATGCTGTTTCTCAAAGGTATCTTCACAAAAATGCTTATCTGTTTCTCTATTGCAGCTTTCATTAGATTTTGAACCCATCTACTGTTTGGATATTGTCCTTAACCAGACTACCCACCCACAGGCTTAATACTTTACTGTTGTTTCAGCCCTACCCACCCACAGGCTTAATACTTTACTGTTGTTTCAGCCCTATCATTATATCTGCAGTTCCCTCTGTTATTCTTGTGCCAGTCCCAAATAAACACCATAAACTCATAGTGGACACTTGCTGTTTTACCTGTAATCAGAACTATATACACTATGTCACCTCATATCTGACCCTTGGAATCACACTAATCCACACTCGACTGCCTTGGTACACCTTATAATCAGTCTTTCTTGGTTGATAATTCAAGGCTGGTGCTGCATCACGATGTATTGTAGTACCACTGTTGAACATGCTATTTTCAACTAATTCTACAATTTGAGAAAACTCACCATGGAGAAAAAGGTGGTTATATAGCTGTAGGGAAGCTTGTTTGGGAAGCTAATTTCATTTCGCTTCCCCAAGTAGTGGGAAGCGCAGTGAGGCGAGTGGAAGCTATTTAGGGAAACGAGTGGAAGCCTCCGGAGCAGTGAGTAGAAATGTCTGGAGACTCAATTTGAAAGCAATGCAAGAAACAATATTGTATTATATTTAATATAATGTCTATTTAATAAGGATTACCAAATTCTTTGCACATTCCATTTATGAAAAACAACACATGATATTGATGGACTTATTTAAAGACCAATGCTTTCTATAAATTGGCAACATCATAAAATTTTTTGTTCCATGATGGAAGTATTGGGTACTTATTCATTCATTGCTCAGTTGCTTCATTGGTTTGGAGGAACTTTATTGAGCTGTTTGGTATGTCATGGGTTTCTCCTCATCATATTGCAGGCTTATTTTGACATTGAAGTATACGTCTTCATTACATGGGGTAAATTGACCAATTTTCTCCAATTTTTTGAATCGCTATATTGTTCCCCCTGAACCTGTGTAGGTCTGTGGAAGGCTTGGATTGGGTTAGTATCTTGGTTGCTAAACCTGAGTGGCTGGAAAGGAGGTTTGAGGAGGCTGGAATTTACAATGCAGTTCTGGAAATGGATGGAGAAAAGGCTCCGGGTTCAGATGGGTTCACAATTAAGTTCTTCAAGAAATGTTGGGAATCCCTAAAGCATGATGTATTAGTTGTTTTTGCGAAGTTCTTTGAGAGGGAAGTGATTGACAAGAGCATGAACTCAACATTCATTGCCTTAATCCCTAAAAAGGACGGAACCATTGGTCCTAAGGATTTTTGATCAATTAGCTTGATTAGAAGCATTTACAAAATCCTTGCAAAAGTTTTGTCTAAACGGCCAAGGGAAGTGATGGGAGATATAATTTCATTTTCACAGGGAGCCTTTGTGATGGATAGACAAATCTTGGATGAGATCTTAATCACTAATGAGTGTGTGGAGGAGATGAAAAAAGTGGGTAAAAAAGGTCCAGTGTGCAAGATTGATATCAAGAAGGCATATGACTATGTTAATTGGGATTACTTGGACTATGCATTACTTCAAAAAATATTTGGTGGCAAATGGTTGTCATGGATTAAGAGTTGCATTTCTTTTGTCCACTACTCTCTCCTTATTAATGGCACCCCAAAAGATTACTTCCAAGCTAAGCGGTGGCTTAGGTAGTGGCAGACACACTAAGGCAACTGATCAATAGAGCTGAAGAGAGGGATATTTTAAAAAGCTTCAAGATAGGAAGGAATAATGTTGTTATATCCCACCTATAGTTTGTTGATGGTACCATTCTCTTTTGTGAAGCACTGGACAAATGATTCGTGTCATTTTGCTTTGCTTTGAGAGAATAATTGGTCTCAAGGTTAACTTGGAAGGAGTACAATGGGTGCCATATCAAGTGCACCACACTCCTGATGTGACCACTCAGGAGGGGGAATAAAAAACCTCCAAAAAGTGAATTGATTCCACCCCCTGAGTGGTCCCATCAGGGGTGTGATACATACGATATCATCCCCTCCTTATACAGGGCAGACCTTTTTAATTAAGGGGGCACACTAAACCTTGAGGGTTATTTTTCTGATAAAATAGTTTTTGTTTTTACTTAAAATAATCATATACAAGTCATTAAATACTATGCATCGGTAGGAATCATATCCTCTGCTATGGTGAATTTTAGTACCAGGCTTGAACCACCGTACAAGGGTGCAAGGTATTGACAAAAGTGTATGAGCCTCATCCCCTTTGTCAGTGTCCGACACCACATGGCGCCGGTGATTCCAGCTCGACGCTAAAATTCACTTTCTCACGTTCAAGGGTACTTTGATAAAGGGAACAAAAGCCTGAGTGTAGTTTCCACAGAGAGAGAGAGAGAGAGAGAGAGAAAAAAAAAATTGATGAGACGGCTTGTTAGTTTTATATTATTAATAATAATATTATTATCATATATCTTAATAAATCTGGTGTCTATTGAAATAAGTTTTGGTAGCAACGACAGCAGCCATGACCGATGAGACGGCTTGTTGTGACACCTGCTATTGTACAAAATCAATCCTTCCTCAATGCCGCTGTGTGGACAGCGACAAGAATCATTGCCATTCAGGTTGCAAGATCTGTGTCTGCACCCCAATTTTTCCTCCCGAACTCAGTAAATGTATTTGCCTTGACATCACAGATTTCTATTACCCTTCTTGCAGTGCAGAGAAAGAACGCGCTCTTCCCAACAAATTCGTGATGAACTAAAGGCTACTGCTTCTCTCTACCTACTATTACCATTACGTGTGTTTTTGTTATTTATGTCCATTTGGATCCTTTTGATAATGGGGTTTCATTTTATGTATTTCTTTATAAATTATGTCCAGTAAGGGGACTAGGGCTACTTGATGTATCTTTTGCCTTCTTACTGACAATAATAAGCTGTTTGATTGTGTCTGTTGCTTAAAAAGCTTATTATGGTGCTTTAATTAAGTATTGAATTGTTTTACTGGTGTGACATTTCTCCTGTTTTTGCCAGAGGGACAATTCTCTGTATAACCATATGTAGCGAGGCTTTTTTACACTCGGTGTAAGTAAACGCCTAGGTCAAATGGCAACCACATCAGTGTTAGAAGTTATTTACACATTCTTCCAAAAAGTGAAAAACACTTTCGGTGCTGATATTTTCACCTGCTTGACCATCGCCGGACATCAGCGCAGGTTAGGGGATAGCGTATAAAATCCTTGCTGAGCTGTATATTGCTCTCTTTGTGGTTCTGTTTCGGTCCCCTTCCATGTTTTGCATTTTTTTTTGGGTAATTAAAAGGTCGAGAGGCGGTGGTACGTATCGATATGAAAAGGGTAATTTGGTAATTGCAATTATGAGCCGAATCCTTCATACTTCGAACGCCTTTACAGTCACAAAGCTCGCCATATGGTTTTGATTTGACAAAGCCATATGTCTCTGTCCGCCACTTGTTTTTTGTCTTTTTGTATTTTAAAAAGTCAAATAAATGCGGCGGTACGTATGTATGAAAAGGATATTTTGATAAGGGTTAATTACATGATGCCCCTTGGCTATCTGACAATAAACAATCTATCCTGTCGCCTATCAATAATTATAAAACAAAAGACAGATTTTTTTTATGTAATAAATCAACAAACAGTGTACCCCCTCGCCGGGCTTGGATTATGTGAGAACGAATCTCGTGAGCACAGTAAAAACGGCACCAGAGGGGCTGACACATCAGTACCGAAAAGTGATTTGCACTTTTTGGGGAGCACTTATCACTTTTTGACACTTATGTGTCCATACCTTGATGCTGTTTTCACAGTTCTCACAAGATTTGTTCTCTTCTAATTTTTAGTACCTCTTCGCCTATCAATAATTAGAAAATTCCTCTTGTCAGAGATTTTAATTATAAAAGTTAAGTTCACGTTATCCATTGTTTTAAACCCCATTTTTAACATAATCGGTTTATGGAGGAATCGGTTTATGAGCACTTTCTTTAACAAGCACTTGTCACTGTTCCTTGTCAGGGGTGAACACATCAGCATTCAAAAGTGATTTTCACTTTTTTGGGAGATGCATATTCACTTTTCAGTGCTGATGTGTCCTCCGCCTAACAAGGAGCAGTGGTTAGCATTCGTTAAGGTGAGCATTTTTTATCCATTCACGTTTATGGACGCTTCCCTTAACAAATGCGCTTCCCTTAACAAATGCACATCGCTGCATCTTGTCAGGGGCACACATCAGCATTGAAAAGTGATTTTCACTTTTTTGGGGCATGTATATTCACTTTTCAGCGCTGATGTGCCTGCAGCCTGACAAGAAGCAGTAGTTAGCATTTGTTAAGGTAGCAATTTTTTATCCATAGTCATTTTTAACAATTAAAATATACTTTTTGAAATCTTGAAACTTTCTTACATCAATCACATGTTTCACTATTCTCCTTGTCCCTATCTCTTCTCTCTCGTTTCGTGATGACCATTTTCTCTCCCAATACAATCGATAGTAACCCTCGTTGACTTCACCCTCCTTGGTGATGATGACAACTCTCTCTTATTTCAAGTTATTGTCACAATGGAAACACACAAAAAGCCATTGGAGCTTTTTAATGGAACGAGGATCAATGGAACAAAACTAGACCAGCACGGGATTACTTTTGATATGAGCATTTATCAAATTAAAAGTAGCCTTAGGTTTTATCTTAAACCATTTGATAAATTTGTTTAAGAAGCTTGATCATAAATAATCTTTATTTGTGACGTAAACATATGTGATTTTGAAGGAGTATGTTAAAATGATTGTATTCGTCGTTAATATAACTGATAACATATTTATGGATAATTATCATATAGGCTTCACCATTATACTACATACTGTCATGAGACTGCTTTGTCTATTTAGTCCATTTATCTTTCTCATTCTCACTTGTCATCGAACAACAAAATCTTATTTGCTATACTATGCTATTTTTATTTTTTCAACTCTTTCGTATTTCAAAGTCAACTGAATGTAAATAACATTATAAAAATTATTGTTATTTATTTATTTATTATTATTATTTTTTGAATTATATTTCATCCCAACTCTTGGAAACAATTTGTTATTTCTATTTTATTGAAGAGATTTACATTTTTCTTATGTAATTAGGGTTTGAAAACAATACTCTTCATCCAGATATAACCTACATGGAAGTTGATTACTATCTTCAATGCTTTTAGTTTTTGTGATACTCATCTCACTGTACATAAAAATATCACATAAATATTTGCATTAATAAATGAACAATTAAGTCTGATAAAAATAACTTTAAGAAAGTATGATCTATAAACATTTGCATTAATAGATGAAAGTATACATTGTGCATCACTAAAGTCGTGATACAATTTTTACGTTAATATATATAATTCTGCTCGTAAGATTTTGGGGTGGAGTTTTTTTGGGAAAACTCTTGTAACTTGAACCCTACCTTATAGTGGAAACTTCTTGATCATGTTCTCTAGTGAAGGTAGGCAATATTAACAAACCACATAAATTCTTGTGTTTAATGTGATTGATTCTTTCTTTTCTATTTTTCTTGTTTCATTACACAACACCCAAATTTTATCCATTTTTTCATAACAACATGAAATGTTGATATCACACACTTCACATTAATATACTTATAAATAAATATATAGCAACCAATAACTTAAAAATATCATCAACATTCTTGCACACAAATACTAGAGACACATACCACTATAATGGTTGATTCCAAAAAAATAAAAACTATAATTAAAAATTAAAAAGAACAAATGAATAAAAAATAAAAAATAAAAGAATTGAGTTATGTTTTCTTCTCATATGTCCATGTCCATGCACCACCATAGCTAAGAAAGAAGAAGATGTATAAGCGATATACCTTCTATAACTCAAAAGGGTGGGGGCCGAGCGTGAGATGATGACTTGTGGATTCGTAGAAAAAAGGATCAAGAAGAACCAATGAAAGCTGTGGAGGATCGTATGATTGAAGAGCAGAGAGGTAGAAGCATTCCGAAAACCTGTCCTACAACAAACCTATCTCATCACTAGGGGTGGCAATTTGTGTTGGCCGGACAGGTTCGTGTCTTGTCGAGGTAAGGGTATACAACTATATGGCTTAACCTGAATCTGACCCATTTTATTTATCGTGTCAAAGCAAGTACCCGCTTTGACCCGAAACACATTTACAGTCAACCCTAACCTGTTTATTTCAAGTTGGTGCGACGTATCAAGATAAGGGTATATGACTATATCAACCCAACCCCGACCCATTTGTTAATCGTGTCAAAGTGGGTTAACCCACTTTAACCCGAAACAGGTTTACAGTCAACCTTACCTTGCTTAGTTCGTGTTGGGTTCATGGGCCGTTCATGGGCCGTGTCAAACATTGTCACCCCTACTCATTGCCCACGGCAAGTCTTTTCCTCTTCACAAAATGGGACCAGCCTTTAGCTTTACTGGAGTGAAAATATGTATGTTACATATCAACTGTTGCCGGTGAGAGATTAGAAAGAAAGAAACAATGACAACCAACCAGTCTTCGACTTTTTTGGCTGAAAAATAACGGGAACCAATCAGTCATTGCCGGTGAGAGATTAGAGAGAGAGAGAAACAACGGGAACCAACCAATTGCCCTAAAATCACCCCGTCGGTCTGTCGCCATTGAAAGTTACGGCGAGACAAAAGCTTAACCCATGGGTTAAGTCGTCCAGGCGACGTGTCGACTGTGTGTGGATGCTCCAGTAAGGCTCCAGGCCGAGTCACTACAGGAAAACCACTTTGAGGTACCACATGTGATTTGCGTGGAAAAGTTAGGTGTGGATATCGACTTCGCTCTATGAAAACTCATCTAATGCAATCACAAAAGGTTGATGACACAGAAAATGGTGGTTTTGAACAGTCCTGTCTGGTTGCCTTGAATTGGATAGAAAAGGAAAGAAAAGAAAATCTCATAAGAGAAAAAAAAAAAAAAAAAAGAAACGGAAAAGATGTTCTGTCCATATTTAGTGTCCAGGACATGAGGGGACATCATACCGAAAAAAATCCGGGGCAGGGGGGGGTGATGCATTTTTTGGCCCTCCAGATTGTGTGCACATGGCATGCGCATGGATAGGGTGCAGACACATCAGCACTGAAAAGTAATAAACACACCCCCACAAAGGGTAAATCACTTTTCAGTGCTGATCCGTCAACCCCCTGGCCCCCATGCGCATGCCTTACACACATCTTTTGTGTGCAAAAAATCTGGCTTCATTTTCTCCTCCCTCCCCCCCCCCCCCAAAAAAAAAAAAGTAGAGCAAAACCATGAAAAACTAATTTTTCAACCAGACAAGGGTGTTGGCAACCGTGGTGGCTACATATGCTCTTAGGGTTGATATAGGACGAGGGCTCACATCTTCATCATCATCATCATCATCGTTATTATTATTATTATAACTTTGGTGTTTAATGAAATTAATTTCAGTAGCAATAGCAGCAGCCATGACCGATGAGATGGCATGTTGTGACAAATGCTGATGTACAATATCAAACCCTCCTCAATGCCATTATAGGGATACCAAGAATCATTGCTATTCAGCTTGCAAGAGCTATATCTACACCGCAAATTTTTCTCCTGAATTTAGCCATTGTACTTGCACTGACATCACAAACTTCTGCTACAAAGCTTGCACTGTTGAGAAAGAGCAGGCTCTCTCCAACAAATTCATGAACAACTAAAGGTTGTTGCTTCTCTCCACTTATGCTAATACTACTATTACTGTCACAACCCACATCATCATTGCGGGCATGACAATAGAGTAAGAACAGGAGCTTGTATAAGTAGTTTCTTGGGATGGAAATCCGGAATGAGATTTAGACTAAGAACTAGTAGTCAAATGAACATCAGACACCAAGAATATAACGTCTTCATTTGTTTCAAATGGAGGGGATGCTACCTTAAATGGAAGAGTCTTCTTTTGACTAGATGTCACATGTGATGTGACCTTTTTCGTAGAGCATTTCTTTTCAAAATGGTTGAGAGGTTTAACAAAATTGGAGCTTCCACTCTTCACTATGGTGAGAGTCATGGGTTGCTCGTGATTGGAGGTAGAGATAACGGAAGTTGAACTAAAGTTATTAGAGGTTTTCTTTTACCTCCAATAGCATTTGCATCGGCTACAACGATTGAGTTTTTCTTTGATATCATTGATTCTTATGTACAGATGTTGAGTGTTGACTTGAGATATAAGAGAAAAGAATTTCTCACTTCTCACTGGGCGTACTAGAAATTTCTTGACACAAACTCTGTGTGAAAATTTGACACATGAAAAATATATAATAAATTCAAATAAATGAATATTTAATATTGAATGAATGGGATAAAATCTCTTTGATTTTAAACTCTTTTAAAAAGAGTAAAACCTCTCATTCTTGTCAATAGAATCTAAGGACCAAACAACGTATTTATTGAATTCAAGTGTTGATGTACTTGATCGTAAGTAGTCGGCTTCTTCGCAGGACTTTATGCTTGATATGAAATGGAACAAACCATAAAAAATCATGCTCTCAAAGCTGGATTTATGAAAAGTTTTTGAGATGTAAGAAGTATTTTTCTCCTTAACAATGAATTGTTATTGGTGAAAAGACTAGAAAGTATACCTTTAGTCTTCAAGTTTATAAAGAGCCTTAGAGATGCTTTGGAGATTTGTTGTCTCTACAACACTCTTACTTGAAGTCTTTTGAAATGGTCCCCTTTACAATGTAAAGGGTGACATGGGGGTAAAATATTGTCAACCCTTTGATTGGGTATCAATTGGATTCATTTACCCTTTTTAATCTAGATGAGTGGTTGTTCCTTGTATGGAGAGAAGACAATTTATAGAATTTTTGTATTCCATGAGTGGCTTGTTCTTCTTTCTCTAACCCAAAGAATCTAGATTTGAAATCTCTCTTATGTGAGTCCCATGTAAACTGAATTTTGGTCCAACTAATGGGTTGAGATATAGGCTTTGTAGTCCTATTGGTTATTGTTTAAATTACCTTGTTCATGACCGAAAGTACTTGTCCATGTAACTAGGCTTATTTTATGAGTTGGAGGCCTATGTATGGATTTTTAATATTTTGTGTAAATTTGTAAGGGTGCAAGCCCTTATTTGTAATTTTATGAGTGAGAGACCCATATATAGATTTTGGATATCTTGTGTACATTTGTGAGGGCGCAAACCCTTATTTGTAATTTGTGCAAATTTTATGTCTACAGTTGGCATTGAGCACATATAACTTCGTATCTATTTCTAAAAAAGTCGAATTGACATATGCATGAGGAGGCCCTATGGTTTATGCAATTTGTTGATAACATAGATTTTATTAAAGAGACTAGAGAAGGGGTTAGAACAAAATGAAAATATAACTTTTTTCTATTTTTTTTCTTTTATTATTATTATTATTATTATTATTTTGCAAAAGAGTTGAAACAATGTAAATTATTAAGATTGATTAACCAAGAGATACCTTAGAGTGGCTATTTTTGTTATCATGATTCAGTCATGCATGAGAGTTAAAATTTGAGGAGAGTGATTAAAATTTGAGGAGAGTGATTGCCTGTGATGAAAAATCTTTTGTAGGTGTGCCATAGATTGACACATGATGTGTTTTTGAATTCGGTGCTTCTTTTTGGACACCTTTTTCATCAGTGCAATGCATGTGTTAAAGTGAGAAAGGATCCTCAGCTACCAGTAGAGAGTGCAATGCATTTATAATACCACATGTAAACCAAAAAATTGAATGCATTAAAAGGTGAATGCAGTAGTACTCAGATCCTCTGCTAAAGTCCTACATGTGTCTACAGTATGAACGAGAACTAGAAGAGGAGTGAAATGAAGGAAACTAACTCTGATGCCTCATCAGAGGTCATCTCCTTTATTTATAAAACTTGATATTGTTACAAAATTACTTTGTGTTACAACTTAACTAACATAACAAACTCCTGACGCTCCACTTCACTCCACCTCGTTTAACTAAAGCATGGCTCTTTGCTACTAACCTAATTGTTCTTGTTGCTTACACTTTATATCTCCCCTCAAGATCTGCAGTGGATTAACGCTAAACTTGGAGCGAAAGGGATGGAATTTTGAAAACGACAAAACTTTGGTTAGTATATCGGCATGTTGCTCCGTTGTGGGAATATGAAGTACTTGTAGAACACGTTGACGAACCTTTTCACATGTAAAATGATAAT
>JAOXJP010287381.1:0-19053 GCA_025762735.1 Platanus orientalis | reverse complement strand
GGAAAATTGCATGGATAGGTTTAAATGGATATGAAGGATTTAGGATTAAAAGGAATTGGATTTTTGTTGGAAATAATGAAAGTAATTAAAGTTGATAGGTTGCTGGAAAATTTCCAGATCTCAAGAAATTTAATAAAAAAAGATTAAAAACATATAGAGAAGATAATAAAATACATGAAGGATGTGAAATAACAATGAAAAATGTAAAGAAAAATGAAGATGGAGATTAGAAGAGAGAAAAATATTTTTTTGCAAAAAATGAAAGAGCAAGAAGGAAATGAGAAAACATGGGAGAAGAGAGAAGAGAGAAAAATAAAGAATAAGAGAGATATAGGAAAGAGAGCTCACCTTTCACATGAGAGAGATGGGAGAGGCACTAATCCTGCCATGAGGATCCAAAACAACTTTAAAAACTTTATTCCTTTCAAATTGATTGTACAAGTTGAATTTAGAGGCTTTTATAAGCTTTAAGCAAAAACTAGAAAGAAATACCCCTTTCCCCATGCTGTACGGCCAATAGTCTAAAACCCTACAACATTAAAAAAAACTTCTAAAACTCTTCTAAATTATTTCCAACTCCCAACCTCCCTTTCTTTCTCCTCTCTTTCTCTCTTTTCTCTATCATCCAGTCTTTCCTCCCTCATATCCTACTCTCTCCTATTGTCTCCCGCGATTTCTCTCTTCTGTCTCCATCATCATCATCTTCTTCTTTTCCTTCTATTTCTATAATTATTAAAACCATAATTTTTTAGGATTTTGGAAAATTTAAAATCTTCCTACTATAATTATCTTATTTCCTCAAATTCTTTGAGGGGTTTTATTCCCTTAACTAAGTCTTGTAAACCTATGAAAAGCCCCATCAAAATCTCTGGTTTTCTGGATTTAATTAAAGTTCACAAATCTGGTTTAGGTTTTAATGGTTTAAGCCTAAAACAGTAAACATATAAATTCAATCTCTCTCTCTCTCTATTAACCCAAATCTCTTGAAAATTTGAACAAAGGACCCTCTTATAGTGCAGTACATGCCTGTAAAATTTCATAGTTTTCTGACACGTGGAGGGGTATTTTTGTAATTTTATCAATTATGCCAGAATTACATAATTACCCCTGGTCTAAAAATTGATTACTTTTATTTCTGAGTTTATTTTTTTAAAGTGTACTATTTTCCCTTATTATCCTACATCAAAGAATATGGGATTTCCAAGAGGCCTAGCCTCAAACCGTAGGAGAAGATTGGGAGACCCAGCTTCAACTAGTCACACACCTCAAGGGTGCAACTTCAATTCAATCAATAAATCTATTAAATTGTGGGGACTAAGTCCCTTTAAATAACTTATAATGCTGTTGAAAATGAATACTTTTAAAAGAACTGGGAAACCCTCTTTTCCAAGTAATTACTAAAACTCTAAACTTGTAGACCAAACAATATTAAACTTAAACTTTCCTAAAACTAAAACTTCCTAAAACTTTACTTTCGTCAGTTACTAATATCCCTTTAGTATTTTGGTCATAACTTTCACAAATCACATTGGATTTGCGAAATCTTGTTCTCTTTGGAAAGGTAATTGAATAACCTTTCTAAAGACACCAAAATTGAGCCAAAAGTAAGACCCTAAATTGACCTTGCCTTTCAAGCCTTATTAATAATGCTGTTGAAAATGGATACTTTTAAAAGAAATGGGAAACCCTCTTTTCCAAGTAATTACTAAAACCCTAAACTTGTAGATCAAACAATATTAAACTTAAACTTTCCTAAAACTCTATTTTCGTCAGTTACTAATATCCCTTTAGTATTTTGGTCATAACTTTCACAAATCACATTTGATTTGCAAAATCTTGTTCTCTTTGGAAAGGTAACTGAATAACCTTTCTAAAGACACCAAAATTGAGCCAAAAGTAAAACCCTAAATTGACATTGCCTTTCAAGCCTTATTACAAGAAGACCAAATAAAATAAATTTCCTACTCTATCCTTACAAATTGTGACCCCACATAATCACTCATGATCATATAATTTCTTGTTGTTTCTCATGGATGCTCTCGCATCAATTTCACTGATGTTTTCCCAAATAAATCAGTAATGGATTGAAGCTGCCAAAAAGTTGATATATCAAACTAGGAAAATATGTAACATCATATAATCTGTTTAACAGGGCATGCTTATAGGGAATTTGATATTTAATCCACTGTAGTACTTTATTAAGTGATATGTAATTGATAACTAACCCTAGTAATCCTCTTTCTAATTCTGCCATGTTTTCAATGTAGAAGGCAGAGCAGCTCCAAGGCAAGAGCAGGACCTTTAGATTAATTTCATTTTAAGAAGATATTGAATTTCATCTTTACAGATTTTGAACAACCAATTATTCATCTACATAGGAGAAGCTTTGGTAGGAAAAAATGACATTCATTAAAGTCTTTTATGTACAGAAGACTAACTAACCTAGTGTTTCTTCTGATGCCATAAGGCATTTGGCAATTTTGAGCAAAACTCTTCCTCTAGCTTTCCTTGGAAAATTCTAATTTCAGTTTGAATGGAATGAGACTTTAGCTGTTTAATAAATCATTCCTGATTAATTTTGGTTTTTAATTTAGTTAAAATTCCTTTAGATTAAGGTATGTTTTCAATTTATCAATGATTGAGTGCATGTTCTTTCACAGATTTTAAGACTGGTTGATTACCAATGTTGGATTGTATCCCCTGAATGTCTACTATGAAGAGCTTGAGCTGTTCTAAGAAAGGGGTTCCTCGGATTAGATCTTGTTTTAGATCTTTCATTAGAATGAAAGTAGTTTGTTGGAAAATTCCACTATTACGAATATGTTACATCAGAGAGCTTGTAGTTTACTTGAAGTCATTTCACATTTGTTGCAAAGACTTTTTGGTTTGTTATAATAAAGTGCTAGGTGTTGGAGTGTATACATATACATGTACTGTATTGTATTGGAGGTATTTTGGTCATTCAGTATACCTTTGGTATACCATTGTATACATGTATGAAATCAATAATATAAATACATGGGTATGTAGAGAGAACATAGCTCTCACACATGCGATTCCCTCCCTCATACAATATCCTTTCTTTCTTTCTTCTTCCTTCTCTCTTTTTTCTTCATTATTTCTGGTTGAATAATCCAACTTGGTATTAGAACATTGATCCAGAAGCATTCAGAGGTTGAAGACGTTGTTGCAAGTGTGTTGATTGAGGGCTAATGTTAGCAGTCTGCACGCTAACGTCAACGGGCCATACAAGTGTCATAGTTTGAAGAACATAGATCTCGAATCGTGGTGATTATGGTGTTTTTTGTAGATTTTTTTGGCCCCTCTAAGTGTGATTTTCAAAGGGATTTCTTTAAGAACTCAAAAACCCTCGTTTTTTTTAAGTTTTTTCGATTCTTCTCACTAGAAGGAGTTTCGATGCAATTGCTCTAGAAGGAGTGGTCATTTTTTTGTTTGTTTATTTGTTTGTGAAGGAACACATAGAAACAAACCCCATTTGATTTGGTTTGGATTCAAGAGAGATCTCTCGTGTTAATGGTCAGGGCTTGGTAATGCTAGTACGACCTCCAATGTTTTTTGATTTTTCTCTTTGATCTGTGTTCGTTTATGAATTATACAACATAGATGGGTGTTTATGGGATATCCCACATCTAATGTATGTTATTGAAGTGCTACCATGCATGAATGGTGACGTTGGGTCTCTCTAGCTTGTTTTTGGAAACAAAGTTTGGGTTCCTTGATGTGTATGTGGTTCTACAAGGTGATAACATATAGCGGTGGTTCTTGGTTGATTTGTGGATTAGTTTAATGCATGATTGGGTGCTAGTTGTGTGCTCACTTGTTTGTGTTAATTGATGACCATGTTTGAAGAGAGCCAGATCACAGGACAGACTGTCGGTAATTCATTTAAGAGTGTTGTTAGTAATTTTCAGATTGTGGGAGACACCTCACAGACATAGATCACCATGGTAAACTTTGATGGCAACAATTACTGGACATGGTCTAAGTCGGTTCTTATCTACATTCAAGGGAAAGATAAAGAAGAGTAACTCACCGGAGAAAAGGTGATGCCCTCTCGCAATGATTCTAGTTACAGGCAATGGCAGACGGAAAATGCCATGGTTATGGGATGGCTACTCAATTCTATGTCACCCGAGATCAATGAACACTTTCTATTTCTTGATACCGCTCATCAAATTTGGGATGCCTTAGCCAAGTCCTATTCTAAGATGGGACATATTGCCAAAGTGTTTGAGTTGCTGCAACAGATTGCAAACTTCAAGCAAGGTGATCAGCCCCTCACTATCTATTACTCTATTCCGAGAAAGATATGGTATGAGCTCGGCCACTATACTACATATTGACCTGCCTGTGTAAAAGATGCCACCACATATAAGAAACATGTGGAAAGTATACAAATATTTAAATTTCTTGCTAGACTTAACTCAGAATATGAACAAGTACAGGTTCTCATCCTTAGGAAAGATCCTTTGCCCACCTTGAATGAAGTGTATGCTTCTGTTTATAGAGAGGAATGAAGTCAAGGAGTAATGGCTACATCACTCAACTTTGAAAAGTCAGCTTTGGTTTCTTCCTCGAGGATATAGTAATCGTGGTAGAGGTGGGTGATTTAGTTTTGCTTCTGATGACCGAGAACGCCATAAGTGCGAACACTGTGGCAGGTCACGACATACTAAAGATCAAAGTCGTGATTTGCATGGTAACCACAAGACCTTTCTCCATGTTCTTCACAACAAAGTGGGTATAGTGGTGGTAGAGGTGGAGGCAGATTTGTTAGTAGTCAATTGAATGCCCACTTGGCAATTTCAACACCCACAAAGAAGCCTGTGACTATGTAATCTTCACGACCTTCTAGTTCCTCAGACTATGTCTTGTCTAGAGATGAGGTTGAGGCCTTTCGACGTTTTGTCTCCCAACTTGAGCATCCTTCCAGTGCCTCCACATCGTCTTTTGCCTACTAAGGTACTTCTACTTCAGCACGGTCTACATCTATTTCCAGTCCTCAGTGCTCTTGGGTCATAGACTCAGGGGCCTCTCACCACATGACGGTCATGTCATCATTATTCACCTCTTAAGAGTGTTTGTTCTAACAAAGATAAAGTTTGGATTGATAATGGTTTTCTCTCCTCTGTTGTTGGACAATGGAATATTCCGATCATCATTGATATCAATCTCTCATCAGTATTCCATGTTCCTAATTTCTCTCTAAACTTGTTGTCCATTAGTTCTATTACAAAAAGTCTTAACTGTTGTATAACTTTCTTGCCTTCTCATTGTGTGTTTCAGCCAAGGTTCAAAATGTTAGTGTCGGTGGAAATGTCGGTTAGGCCAAAATAAAACACATCTGGAATGTCGGAAAATCGGAAAGAAATATTGTAAAAATTGTAAAAACTTAGGAAACATATTCTAATCTAACTACATGTGCACAAGGGAACAAATAGATTCATTTGGAATGATAGCTTATTTTAGTACACTTGTATTTTAATATTCTTTAAAAGTACACATGCATACATAATGGTTGACAAACATATTATAATTTATCTGTATAAACATAAGGGAACAAGTAGATTCTCTTCATTTTCTTCTTTCTTATTTTCTCCTTCCTCTCCTTCCTTTTACTTTCTTTAGAATTTATCGTTTTTCATATAATTTTTTTATCATAACACAATGTCGACTTTAGGTAATAATACACTGCAAAAAGGGAATATTTTCTCAACACGTCGACATCGTACATCATATCGACTGAAAAATGAAGTTTTATAATGTACTTAATATTACATGTTAGTATAGGAATATGTCGTGTTGGTCTTGTTAGACACAGACATATGTCAAAAGACATATAAGACATTTCGAGACAGATACTATGGTTTTAGGACATGGTGACAAGGAAGACAATTGGTTCAGGGCATGAGAAGGATGGTCTCTACCTGTTAGATTCGAGCTCAGCAGTAGCGACATCAGAAATAAAGGACATTTTTGCATCCAATACAAATGACTTGGAATTGCCGTTTAGGCTACTTGTCCTTTTCTGTTTTGAAGAAAATGTTTTCCCAGTTTCTTCTTTTAAGTCAGAATTTTTTTGTGAACCATGTCAATTGGATAAACATTGTCGTTCTGTTTACCTTTTGATTAATACAAATAAAAGTTCTACTCTATTCTCTCTTGTGCACTCTGATGTGTGGGGACCTTCCCCTATGTGCTCACTTTCTGGTTTTCGGTATTTTATCACATTTGTTGATGATTTTTCTTATGTTATGTGGGTTTATTTACTTAAGAATAAGAGTGGTGCGTATGGAGCATTTAGATCCTTTCATAGTATGGTTATTACTCAGTTCAATATCAAGATTAAAATTTTGAGATCTGACAACGATGGAGAATATCTTTCCCGTGAATTTTCTACCTTCCTTGAAACATCTAGTATTATTCATCAGACCACCTATCCTGGTACACCTAAGCAAAATGGGGTTGCACCGTTGCAGAGAGAAAAAACAGATACTAGAGATTGCAAGAGTCCTTATGTTTACCATGTATGTATCATGCACTTTCTGGTTCGAGGCTCTCCTAAATACCATTTACTTTATAAATAGAATGCCTTCCCGAATTCTCTCAAATCCACTTGGTTTGTAGTCTCTCACCACAAGAACTAAGGAGGTGTTGGCCTCTCACCGTGTATAATCCTGATGAATCTCTCCAAGGGAACCAATCTCTGGTTGAAGAGACAGAAGACAACAGTCGTATTCTCCAAGAACAATTATTTATTATTCATTCATTGGCCAATGACCTCTTAAATAGATTACAGCTTAAGCTTTAAAAACAAACTTCTAAAAAAACTAAATCCCCTTTTACAAGTAAATTCAAAAAACCGTAGCCTTCTAAATTTAAAAGATCAAATCTCCTCAATCTTGCCAACTTGAGAAGATCGTATAAGATTCTTCTTTAAACCAAATCTCCTAAATCTTGACAGCTTGAGAAAATCTTATAGGATTCTTCTCTAAGGTTGTCATATAGCTATCATGGGGCCCACTTTATAGACAAAAATCTACTTTTAAAATTATTCCTAAAGAGTTGTCATCCAATCCTCCATGGGACCCACAAATTGACTTTTTAAATACTTAAATTATGTAGGATTTTCCTAGCTGTCAACCCCTACAAATTTACCAAAAAACCCTTGACATCGAGCCATATTACAAGCTACCATTGCCATTACATGTGGGCCCCATTTGATCTTTTATGTCCGCATCAAACTCCCCTGGTTCAAAAAAACTTGTCCTCGAGAATTGTAGTGAGAAATGATCAACAACTCGAAGTAGTTTGAACCATGCCTCCATAAGCATCTCACAAGGGTCAGGGAGTGGAAAGACTTCATAGTACACTTCATCTATCTTATGCTTAAACTCGTGGACTGATATAGCGATCACAAGGTGCTGTGGCTCTACATTGGCTTGGACTTGCTTTTCATCTACGAACTAATCACGAACCGGGGCAGCAACATCACTTGCATCCTCAATCATCACTAGTTCATCTAGCAACTCCACATTGATCTGATAAGCATTTCCTGCATCAAGATTCTCGCTCTCAACGTTAGATGGTGACTTAGCTTCCTCATGGGTTTCATTTGTCACGAACAATGCTTGAACTTGAAGTTCTTCCGCTAATTTCTTAGTTTCCTTCACTTCAGACAATATATTATACTCCACCCTCTTTTTAGTCACCTCCTGCTTGCCTTGTTGAGATTTTGCAAGGATTGTTTGAAATTTGGTTAAACCTTCATTTAAGATATTCTAGATGTTTGCCTTGAAGTCATCATATTCACGCTTCGCTTCTGTTTTTAGTTGCTCTTGCTTATAATACCAATCAAACTCATCGATCCTCTCATAGATTAGTCGCCTTTTTTTCTTGGAGAACAAGTAGATGTAGTCTATCAATATGGTACCCATTCCTTTTGTCCCACTCTATGTCATCAATGTCATATATGATTTTTTGTAATTCAGCTTCAAGAGAATCCTTAAACCAAAGTCAAATCAACTATTTATACCTATCCAATCTTGGTGACCTTACACAACTCATTGTGAAAACTAACCCGAAGGACCCTAATTGAGTAGAAACCAGCTAGTAACTTAACTATATTACCAAATTTGACGCAACACAATAGAGATGATACCAAAGTTGATGTAGAATGATAGCCAAGAATATCAATAAAACCCAAAGTGATGTAGTCGAAACAAGAAAAGAAAAAAAGAAAAGATAAAAACCTGATTTGTAATCTCTCACCACAAGAACTAAGGAGGTGTTGGCCTCTCACCAACGTGGATAAATTTGATGAATCTCTCTAAGGAAACCAATCTCTTCTTTTATTAAAGAGAAAGAAAGTAACAGTCGTATTCTCCAAGAGCAATTATTTATTATTCATTCATTGATTGAATTCACTAGCTAGTGGCCTCTTAAATAAATTATAACTTAAGTTTTAAAAACAAACTTCTAAAAAAAACTAAATCCCCTTTTACAAATAATTCCAAAAAATTGTAGCATTCTAAATTCAAAAGATTCATAAATTTAAAAGACCAAATCTCTTCAATCTTGCCAGCTTGAGAAGATCTTATCGGATTCTTTTCTAAACCAAATCTCCTAAATCTTGACAGTTTGAGAAGATCTTAAAGGATTCTTCTTTAAGGTTATCATATAGCTATCATGGGGCCCACTTTATTGACAAAAATCTACTTCTAAAATTACCCCTAAAGAGTTGTCATTCAACCCTCCATGGGACCCACAAATTGACTTTTTAAATTCTTAAATTTTGTAGGATTTTCTTAGTTGTCAACCCCTACAAATTTACCAAAAAACCCTCAACATCGAGCTTTGTTATAAGCTACCATTGCCATTACATGTGGGCCCCATTTGATCTTCCATGTCTGCATCATTCCCTATACATCATTATTTCCTTTTCCACCTAAAACCTTTGGTTGTATCTGTTATGTTCATGTACCTAAGCCAGATCATACTAAATTAGATCCAAAAGCCAACAAATGTGTTTCTTGGGTTATTGGATTCACCAGAAAGGTTATAAATGCTATCATCCACCTACTCGCAAGTTTAGTGTCTCGAGATGTGACCTTCAAACCTATCCCATACTTTTCAGCTCATGGGGCATCTCCTCAAGGGGAGATAGATATCAGAGATAACTTATCTAGTTCCAGGTCTCTACCTCTTCCTATTCCTATTCTTTTGCTGGTTCCTGTTCATCAGTTCGACGATGGAACAAGGTTGCCCGAATTGTTGGTGTATACTCGAAGGAAGAAATTACCATTGGAGGGGGAGGGTGGCCATTAAGACTTACCTTCTCATGATCCACACCAAGCGTCACTCCTTGACACTAGTCCTGAGATAGGTAATCCTCCTTCCCCTTGTCCTCTTGAAACTAATGATCTTGATTTACCTATAGCTCGGCGAAAAGGTGTCAAAGCTTGCACTCAGCATCCAATGTCTAACTTTATCTCCTATCATGTATTATCTGCTACTTTTTGCAGTTTTTCAGTGGCTTTGCCTTCTGTTTCTATTCCCAGAAATGTATCTGAGGCCTTATCATATCCGATTAGAAGGATGCAATGGTTGAAGAGATGAATGCACTGGAAAAGAACCACATATGGGAATTAGTAAAGTACAAGGTTGGAGTTAACCCTTGTCTAACACAATTTATACTTGCACCTGAATCAATTAACCTAATTGTTTTTAGTTCAAATTCTCCTTTCAAGTTTAGAAAAAAAATATTGAATATGATTTTGGCTGATTATCTGGGCTCTAATTGAGTTAACTGCTTAAATCTTGATTATCCATTTCTTGACAGAAGAATTCTTCCTCATCCTCATTTTGTCCTGATTTAGAGGGAAGCTCAAAATTTTGAGATTCAAGTTCAAAAATTTCAAACCTTCTTTTGTTCCTTTATTTCTAACTTTAGTTTCATTGAATTCTTTTTACAGCTTTGAGATGGAGACGTTCTCCTCGCCTTTTAAAAAGTGCATGTAGATTGCAATATTTTTTAGAAGTGTGGATCGGGGTAGTGGGTGCCTTCTTGAACTTAATGTTTCTCATGAAGCTAAACATCCTATCTTGGAATGTTAGGGGGCTCAGGGACCTTGGGAAGAGCGGGAGTGAAGTCAAAGATGGAAAGTTGACATGATCGTGCTGTAGGAGACCAAGCTGGCTTTTCATGAGTGGAAGGCGGCTACTGATGTCTAGGGGAGACATAATTGGCGGTTCTTGCACAAGGAGGCTATTTAATACATCGGAAGGGGTCCTTGTAGCTTGGAATAAGGAGATAATCCATATCTCTAATAACCATGTGGATGAGTTCTCTATATGCACCACTAGTGACTTTCAAAAGTGGGTCAAATAGAAGTCAGATAGACTTTTTTCTTACTAGGAGGATAAAAAAGTCAATATGTAAGGATTGTAAGGTTATTCCAGGGGAGAGTTTAACTACATAACATAGGCTAATAGTGTTAGATGTTCGAATTCAAAGATTGAAAAGAAAGAAACGAGAAATTAATTACACAAGAATTAAATAGTGGAACCTAAAAAATGAAAAATTAGCAAAATTTAGAGATAAGTTGAAAAACGAGGGGAAATGGAATTTGGAAAAAGATATAAATGACATGTGGAATGAAATGGCTGGTTGCATTAAAAGAGTAGCGAAAGAGGTCCTTGGAACGAAGACCAATGACTGTACCAGTGAACCGGAGTGAGGTAATACAAGTCGAAGGTGCTAGAAGGACTAGAGGAAGGCCAAAATTGACCTGGGTGGAGATAGTAAGGAAAGACATGGCAGCTTGTAATTTAACGACAGATATGGCCCTAAACAGAGCGGAATGGCATAATAGGATTCATGTAGCCAACCCCAAATAGTTGGGATAAGGTTGTTTTTTGTTGTTGTTGTTGTTGTTGTTGTAATATTTATTTTATTTTAATCAAAAATTAGTAAACAATAAAAAAATTGAAAATCAAACCAAATGCACATGGTTTGGTTTGATAATAATATATGATATAAGCATGCAAGATTTACATAATTATAAAATATCGTATTTTTCTAAAAAAGAGTTATCTATTTATTTAATTATAAAATAATAACAAAAATTGTAATCCAACAATCATTATAGATGATTGTTTTGAATATGTAATGATACATATATGTGTATTAGTGTTTATTTTATCATTTGTTGAAGTTTCATCTAAAGTTTCCAATGTTTTTAATAAAGTTTCCATGGTTTCCATTAGTTTTACATGGTTTTCAATACGTTTCCACAGTTTCCATGATACTTTTCCATTTCCATGGGGATCAAAATCTTAATAGAAACAGAAACTTTGAACCTTGATGCCAACTTAATGCTGAAAGGTGAAGCTGAATAGTAGTGGAGGGTCACCAGGGACACCTTGCCCCTTGAGGAGGAAGTGCCATTGACGTGGGGAGTTTTTTTAGAGGCTTTTTGCGACAACTATTTCCTTGAAACTGTGAGTGACACAAAGGAGGTGGAGTTCCTAGAGATCACCCAGGGAAGCATGACAGTGATTCAGTACAGGGCCAAATTTACCGAACTGGCCAGATATGCACCCCTTATTGTGATTGATGATGTGAAGAAAGCTAAAAAGTTCTAGAGAGGACTTTAACTGAGCATTTAGACTCTTATGGAAGCCTTGCGGCTAAGGTCATTCTTGGAAGTCGTGGAGACTACTCAAGTTTTGAGCAAGAGTGCGAGGATTAAAGCAAAAAGCACTCCACTCCTATGAACCACAAGGAGAATGCCACCATTGGCACTATGAAGAGAACGACGCCTTTCAGAAAGACAATTGAGGCGTGTGGCACATGGGTCCTTGCCACCATGATACTAGAGCCTACTTTAAGTGTGGTCAGGTGGGCCATATGATCAGAAATTGCCCCACCTTGAGAATTGAGTAAGCTTCTAAGTCGGGCGAACCAAAGCCAAAGCCCAAAGTGCAAGGGCGTGTGTATGCCACTACGAAGCAAGATGTTAAGGCATCCAAATCAGTTATGATGAGTAATCTCCCATTATTTTCCTATTTGGCATGAGTTTTGATAGACCACCCCGGATCTATGCATTCGTTTGTTGCCTGTAATTTTATGAGACATGTTGATTCCTTGCCTGAGTCGTTAGATTATGTTTTGTTTGTGTCTACACCCCTTGGAAAGACCAACTTAGTAAATTTTGTAAGTCTTGTCTGCTTAGGATTAGGGACCAAGAGCTATTTGTCGACTTGATTCTGTTAGATATGAAGGACTTCGATGTCATGCTAGGAATGGATTAGTTGGTGGCTTACCATGCCTCCATTCATTGTTATACAGAGGAAGCAGTGTTCAACCAACTAGACCAACCGTGGTTTTCATTTCAAGGAGTGAAGAAAAACTCCTTCCTGAACATGCTACCATTCAGGCATGTAGGTTACTTCAAAAATGTTGGCAAGGCTATCTAGCCTACGTGGTAGGCAATCGAAATGAAGGGATGGAGATTGATGATGTCCCATTTGTTAGGGATTCTGTGGATGTATTCCTAAAAGACCTTTCTGGTTTGCCACCGAACTGGGAAATTGATTTAGCCTAGATTATGCCCATTTCTACATCTCTATATTGTATGGTGCCTGCTGAACTGAAGGAACTCAAGGTACAAATATAGGAGTTGTTAAACAATGGATTTATTCGCCCGAGCGTGTCACCTTAAGGAGCACCTGTTCTCTTTGTGAAAAAGAAGGATGGGTCAATAAAGTTATGCATTGAATACAGATAGTTAAATGAGATGATGGTAAAGAACAAGTACCCATTGCTAAGAATAGACAATCTATTTGATCAATTGCAAGGGGCTAAGGTCTTCCTGAAGATCGACCTTAGATCGGGCTATCTGTTATCACCAACTCAGAACCAAGAAGGGTGACATACCGAAGACAACTTTTTGCACTAGATACGGATACTATGAGTTTTTGTTTATGTGCCATTTGACTTGACAAATGCCCTTGTCGCTTTTATAGACCTAATGAACCCTGTGTTCAAACCCTACTTGGATAACTTTGTGATTGTGTTCATCGACGATATTCTTATGTACTCTAAGAGTCTAGAAGAGCATAAGGAGCATTTAAGGATTACATTATAGATTTTGAGAGAAAGGAAGTTGTACACGAAGTTCAACAAATAATAGTTTTAGTTAGACCAAGTTTTATTCCTAGGCCATGTGATATCCAAGGATGGGATATTTGTGGATCCTAAGAAGTTGAAGCCATGGTGAATTGGTCGAAATTGGAAAACGTGTCTAAGGTTCGCAATTTCTTGGGTTTGGCAGGCTATTATAGAAGATTTGTTAAAGGTTTCTCACGCATTGAGGGACCTTTGACAAGGTTGACCCAGAAGCATACAAAGTTTTAATGGAGTGAGGCTTGTGAGAAGATCTTCCAGGAGTTGAAGTACTAACTTGTTTTTGCCTTGGTTTTTACTCTACCTTCAAAATCTAGAGGATTTGTGGTATATTGTGATGCCTCAAGAAAAAGGATAGGTTGTGTGCTCATATAACAAGGAAAGGTGATTGTATATACCTCCTGACAATTGAAGACATATGAGTTGAACTGCCCCACCCATGATTTGATATTGACTGTGGTTGTGTTCGCTTTGAAAATATGGAAACATTATTTGTACAGCGAGACATGTGACATCTACACCGATTATTAGAACTTAAAATACATTTTCTTGTAGAAGGAGTTGAATCTTTAGACAAAAGCAGTGGATGGAACTGATCAAGGATTATGATTCTACCATTTACTACTACCCTAGTAAAAGTGAACGTCGTGACTGATGCATTGCACAAAAAGTCGTCAAGTAATTTGACTTTCCTGGCTATGGGAAGAACTTCTCTATGGGAGAATATGAAGGAAATGAACGTAGACCTTCACATGAATGAGTTGAGTGCACTTTTTACACACCTTAGGATGTGATCCACAATACTTGACAAGGTGATAAGTGCTCAAGGTGGTGATCCTTAGCTTATGAAGATCATGGACGAAGTGAGAAGCGGTGCTGGGGGAACTTTTCACTTCATGATGATGGTGCATTGAGATTTGGCAACCATTTGTGTGTTCTAAATGATCCCGACCTAAAAAGGGAGATTTTGGAAGAGGCTCACCATTCTACCTATTTAGTCTACTCGGGTAACACTAAGATGTTCCAAGATCTGAAGGATTATTACTAGTGGAACAATATGAAAAGAGAGACTACAGATTTTGTGGTCAAGTGTTCGAATTGTCAGCTTATAAAGGTTGAGCACCGGAAGCTAGCTGGACACTTACAGCCATTAGGCATTCCAAAATGTAAGTGTGAGTATATTTCCATGGATTTTGTTTTAGGATTGGCTAAGACAAAGAGTGGATTTGATTCTATTTAGGTGCTCATGGATAGATTAACCTAGTTTTCTGGTTTTTTAGCTCTTCGGATGATCTGTTGTTGGATAAATTGGTGCAACTATATGTAAACGAGATTGTAAGACTGCACATGATTCAAATTGGGATTGTGTTGGATCGAGATTCATGATTTAATTCTAGATTTTGGAGGAGCTTGCAATAAGCTATGGGGACCCAGTTAAACTTTAGCAAAACTTTTCATCCTTGAACAAATGGACAATATGAGCAGACTATCTAGAGCCTAGAAGATATGTTGTGAGTTTGTATCGTTGATTTAAAGGGTAGTTGGGATGCCCATTTGCCTTTGATTGAGTTCGCTTACAACAATATCTACCAAGTCAACATCCAAATAGCACCTTATGAAGCTCTGTATGAAAGGAGATGTCGATTTCCTATATGTTGGGAAGAAGTAGGTGAGAGGAAGATACTTGGACCAGAACTTATCCAAGTCACCTCAGGAAGATTTGTCCTATCTTCAATCAGATTTTAGTGGCCAAGAGCCAATAGAGAAGCTAGGAAAACAAGAGAAGGAGAGGATTAGAGTTTAGGGTCGGGGATCACGTATTCTTGAAGGTATCCCCAATAAAGAGAGCAATGAGATTCAGAAAAAAGGGAAATTGGAAGCAAGGTTCATTAGACCCTTTGAGATTTTGAATAAAGTTGACAATGTTGCCTATAGGTTGGCTCTACCTATGGAGCTAGCATATGTTCACAATGTATTCCATATTTCTATGTTGCAAAAATACATGCGAGACCCCAAACATTTATTAGAATATCAGCTCTTGCAAGTCCATGATGATTTGTCTTATGAGGATCTGTCTGCATGGTTTAAAAAGTTGGAATTGGAGTTGGAATCAGTCTTGGCCAATCTGTAACAAAAAAATAAACCTTAAAAAATGTGTTGAAATTCAAAATATAAAAAAAAGTTCATAAAATCCAAGTCGAATCCCAACCTGGATCGGCCAATCCGTTACAGATCCCATGGCTGTCCATATAGATCCTTAATAAGAAGGAACAAATATTAGGCAACAAAGTCATACCTTATGTGAAGATTTTGTAATGTAATCACACTAATGAAGAAGCAACTTGGGAAGGGAAAGACGAGATGAGGGAGAGATGTCCACACCTTTTCCAAAATTTAGGTGTGTAGCAACTCAAAGGACTGAATTTATTTTAAGGGGGGGAGTGTTATACCCCGCATCCCCTTTTAGTAAGTTTTAGAGATCAAGACCAAACACCTTGTGTCTATATATGGTACACTTTGTACATGTGACCAAAAGGGCTAACCTCAGTGCTCTAGAGGCACCTAAGCATGATTTAGGAAGAATAGAAGAGTATTGACCCAATTGAATTGGACTTGGAAAACCTAAAGAGCCAAAAAAATTTAGAATCTAGTGCTGGTGATCGATCACCAACCCCATGATTGATCACACTATGATCGATCACCAAATGGTGATTGATCATTGAGACAGCACATTGACTTCGGGTTGCACTCAAATTGCACTCAGTTGAAATTCCAATATTCGATGAATGATGTTCATGATTGATCACTAACCCTTGTGATTGATTTTCAACCCCATGATCAATCATGCGGTGATCGATCACCATAGGAATAAATCATCCTCGAGATTCATGTAGCACATGATTTCATCCCAATATCGTGTGGGACATACATTTGACAACCCAAAACCCTATTTTTGCCCCATTTAGGTTTATAAACATTATAGAGAAGGAAAAGATAAAAATGAGGGAAGGTTTTGGGAGATAGGAGAAAGTCTTCTAATTTGACTAAGGTAAGCCATGGAAGCTCTTAACATGAGAGAAACTTCCTAGTTTTGTGATTTTCATTAGTTTTTCACTAAGATTTTGCTAACATTGGTGATCTACATCATTTGTTCACAGTTGGTGATGTTTTTGAGGGTCTTGGAAATAAGGCAAAAGGTAAAGAGATTTTGGAAAGGGAAACTTTAGATCCAAGTGAATAGAAGTTTAGTAAGTGATTATACAGGATATACACCTAATTTTGCTCTTAGGATCTTAGTTCTATGCTTCCAAAAACTTTGTTTTAAGGTTTTGATGTAAAAGATCCATATATTTCAAGGTTTAAGGTATATAGATGTTTTTTTCCTTGCATGTGTATGATTTATATTGCTAAAAACGTATAATTCCTTGTATATTCATGTTAATGGCATATGATTCGATGTCTCCCATGCTAGAATCTTGGAATCCCTAATTTCTGTGATGTGGTTCATGTCTAATTACATATATTGGTAGCCAAAACATGTAGATTCCCCAGTTGTTAGGGATTTTGTGGATGTATTTCTAAACCTTCCTGGTTTTCCACCGAACTGGGAAATCGAGTTTGTTATTGATTTGGCCTAGATTGTGCCCATTTCTATAGTTCCATACTGTATAGTGCCTATTGAACTGAAGGAACTCAAGGTATAACTACATGAGTTGTTAGATAATGAATTTATTCGCCCGAGCGTGTCACCTTGGGGAGTACTTGTTTTCTTTGTGAAAAAGAAGGATGGGTCAATGAAGTTGTGCATTGACTACAGACAGTTGAATAAGATGATGGCGAAGAACAAGTATCCGTTGCTAAGAATAGATGATTTGTTTGATCAGTTGTAAGGGGCTAAGGTCTTCTCGAAGATTGACCTTATATCGGGCTATCTGCCATCACTAACTTAGAACCAAGAAGGGTGACTTACTGAAGACAACTTTTTGTACCAGATACGGATACTATGAGTTTTTGTTTATGTGCCATTTGACTTGACAAATGCCCTTGTCGCTTTTATAGACCTAATGAATCGTGTGTTCAAACCCCACTTGGATAACTTTGTGATTGTGTTCATCGACGATATTCTTGTGTACTCTAAGAGTCTAGAAGAGCATAAGGAGCATCTGACGATTACATTACGGATTTTGAGAGAAAGGAAGTTGTACACGAAGTTCAACAAATGCGAGTTTTAGTTAGACCAAGTTTTATTCCTAGGCCATGTGATATCTAAGGATGGGATCTTTGTGGATCCTAAGAAGGTAAAGCCATGGTGAATTGGTTGAAACTGACGAATGTGTTTGAGGTTTGTAGTTTCTTGGCTTTGGTAGGCTATTATAGAAGATTTGTTAAAGGTTTCTCATGCATTAAGGGACCTTTAACAAGGTTGACCCAGAAGCATACAAAGTTTGAATGAAGTGAGGCTTGTAAGAAGAGCTTCTAGGAGTTTAAGTACCAACTTGTTTCTTCCCTGGTTCTTACTCTACCTTTGAAATCTAGAGGATTTGTGGTATATTGTGATGCCTCGAGAAAAGGGCTAGGCTATGTGCTCATGTAGCAAGGAAAGGTGATTGCATATGCTTCTAGACAACTGAAGACATATGAGTTGAACTATCCCGTCCATGATTTAGAATTGGCTGCGGGTATGTTCACTTTAAAAATATGGAAACATTATTTATACGGCGAGTAATGTGAGATCTACACTGACTATAAGAACTTGAAATACATGTTCTTATAGAAGGAGTTGAATCTTAAACAAAAGCAATGGAGGGAACTGATCAAGGATTACGATTGTATCATTTACTACCACCCCGGTAAAAGCGAATGTCGTGGCTGACACGTTGTACAAAAAGTTGTCAAATAGTTTGGCTTGCTTAGCCATGGGAAGAACCTCTATATGGGAGAAGATGGAGAAATTGAAGGTGGGCCTTCACATGAATGAATTGAGTGCACTTTTTATGCACTTCAATGCTCAAGGTGGTGATCCTTTACTTGTGAAGATCATGGATGAAGTGAGAAGTGGTGCTAGGATGAACTTTTCACTTAATGATGTTGGTGCATTGAGATTTGGCAACCGTTTGTGTGTTCCGAATGATCTTGACCTAAAAAGGAAGATTTTGGAAGAGGCTCACTATGCTACCTATTTAGTCTACCTAGGTAAAACTAAGATGTACCAAGATATGAAGGATTATTACTGGTGGAACAATATGAAAAGAGAGATTTCCGATTTCGTGGCCAAATGTTCGACTTGTCAACTTGTAAAGGCCAAGCACTGGAAGCCAACGGACACTTATAACCGTTAGACATTCCGGAATATAAGTACATTTCCATGGATTTTGTTTTAGGATTGCTTAAGACAAAGAGTGGATTTGATTATATTTGGGTGCTCATGGATAAATTGACCTAGTCTTCTAATTTTCTACCTATCCGGATGATTTATTTGTTAGATAAATTGGCGTAACTGTATGTAAATGAGATTGTGAGACTGCACATGATTCCAATTAGGATTGTGTTGGATTGGGATTCGTGATTTACTTCTATATTTTGGAGGAGCTTACAACAAGCTATGGTGACTCGGTTAAATTTTAGCACAACTTTCCATCTTCAAACAGACGGACAATATGAGAAGACTATCAAGAGCCTAGAAAATATGTTATGAGTTTGTCGTTGATTTGAAGGGTATTTGGGATGCCCATTTTCCTTTAATTGAGTCTGCCTACAACAATAGTGATGTAGCAGCATTAGACTATGTTGAGAAAGCCATCCCTTTATGGAAGCCAAAGCCAAGGATTTGTCAAGCCAGGAAG
>JAOXJP010287371.1:0-19055 GCA_025762735.1 Platanus orientalis | reverse complement strand
GACCACATTATTAGTTAGTAAAGACACTCTCAATGTTGATGAGATGACAACAATTCTGTCAGAGACTGGAATGCTTAGGAAACCATAAAACAGTTCCCAAACAAAGGATTAGTGGCTAAGGGTGAATCAAATCAACAACGCAGAAGATAGACGCTTTGGAAACAAAGAAAGGTTATGCTCAAAATCAAAGAAAAACAGTAGTGAAAGGTTTAAGTGTGACTACTATCACAAGGGACACTTGAAGAGGGGCTACAGAAGAAGAAAGTGAGGTTTGGAAGAAATTAATAAAAATGACAAGTCTCAAAATTTAAATCGAACGGGCATTGCACAAGATGGTTTAGATAAAGATGGTGATTTACTTGCAATCACCTCAAGGATGAATTATCTTGTTGATAAATGAATTTTGGATTCCAGATTCTCTTATCATATTTGTCCATATAGAGAATGGTTTGATACTTATAAACCCTATAAGGACGAACAATTTTAATGGGTCATGGTGCAGGTTGTAAAACCATTGGAATTGGAACAATTACAATAAAAATGTTGTCAGGATCATAACCCTTATGATGTGAGTTCATTATATTGCAATAATAAACACATAATAAATAAGCATACAAATAATAAACCACAACACAAAGATTTATGTGAAAACCCAAAACTAAGGAAAAACCACAAAGTCACACAGAAACAATTTCACTATAATGGAAGATTACAACATTTCTCGCTCACCCTCTCTCACACACTTTAATATAGCTCAAAACCCTAAGATGAAACCCTTTCTCTAACATCTTCTCTCACAGCCTGGGGAAGAAATTGTTCTCTCACCTTAAAGAAACTCTTCAACAAGAAAACCCTACAGGGACCATTTTATTTCAGTCACTAACCCCCTCTTGCAACCCTGAATGAACTTAGTGACCTTATATAGTAGTTAGAAATTGACCTAGAGTGAAATCCCACTCAAACATACACTATCTAAAAACATATAAGAATTTTTGCCACCATCGGACCGAGCCGTAAAAGTGTGACTTAGTCCAGACCCTTGGACCAGCCACCAAAATTCGGCTCAACCAGAACTTTTTGTCCACCTTTTCTGTACAACACTTTGGGTTTCTTTCTCGCATATCAGTCTGCACACCCAATAAAGTTTGATGGTATGAAAATAACATTGAGTGTGAGTAATGTTATGCATGTTTCTGACTGTAGAATGAATTTAATTTCTTTGGGTGCACTTTATTTGAATGGTTTTACCTTTACGATAATGGGCAGGGTCTTAAAAGTCGTTGAAGGGGCCATGGTTTCCATGAAAAGGAAACAACAAGGAAATTTATACATACTAATAAGGGTACAATTGCAGGTGGAGCAATCGTAACTACTCCTTTGGATTCGAGTATTGGTGACACTATTATATGACATTTATTATAACGACCTGCATTTTTACTGAAATGATACAAATGTAATTTTACTCTTACAAGGATAAAATTGTTATTTTAAATCTTTATGTATATCATAAAGTGGTTTAGGAACCATTTGGACCAAGTTAGAAGTGTAAAACCTAAGTCGGGCCTTAAACCTGTCAAGTTTGAAAGTTATCCTAATTTCACATCTAGGGTAAATTTGTAGACCCATTGACACAAATATAAAAATAATTGGAGATCATTTCATACTTTGATGGAAAGATCTAAGAGTCTAGTTTCCATGAAAATAAACAGTATGCAATTACGAGCTTCCTATAAGAAATTATGCCAATTCTCCCACAAGTTATATATACTTGCAGACCCGTGTATTTGGAGTAACTTCCTGGGTCCACTGACACCAATCCCGAGTGAACTAGTGTATGATCTATACCTCGTTAGAAAGTTCTAGAAGTTTAGTTTCCAACCTAGTAACTGACATTCAATTAGACTTTTCTACAGAAAGTTATGGGCAATATTCCGCAAGTTGTTTTGTTGAGAAATTTTGAGAGGTTTCAGATTCCGTAGGCCGGCCGCCCGTGACACCCCTTAGGCAACCAAGATGGGGTACTTGGGTTGACCACGAGTAGTCTCGGTTGACCGCCGACACCTAGAAATAAAATTTAAGTTGGGGATTTCACCCTTAACGCGATTGGAACCTTTCTAAAAGATTAGGCTTAAACCCAAAAGGGTATTTAACCCATTTTTACACCAGAATAGGGTTAGAATACACCTAAGAAATAAAAAGTTAGAGAGATTAGAGAGCTTAGGAAATAAAAGGAGTTTCTTCCCCAATTGGGTAAGTTTCACATCCAACTATGAAAATTTTGGTAGAATAGCTTCATTTCTTCCTAGATCTTTTTCGTTTTATCATTCTAATGTTAGCTCTATATCATTTTACAGAGGATAGAGGAAAATGAAAGAAGGTTCTTCTTTAAGATTTCCTTGGAAAGTAGAAAAAGAAGGTTATAGTAAGTAGTTATACAAAACTTACTTCATTTTTGTTTGTTTTAGGTTTTTAGAAATAGTTATACAAATCTTTATGCTATGAATGTTTTTTCATATGTTTGTGAAGCCATTTGCTAGGACCTTAGAAACCCCCAATTCTTATGGTGATTTGTGATGAGATTTTGCCATATTATGCTAGAATCTTAGAAATTTATAATTTAATTTGTAAAGAAAAGTGGTTTTACATTATATCTCTATGTATTTCCTTAAGATAGTGAATCCCATGAGTTTTGAAAGTATGTAAGTTAAGGATCTATGAATCTACAGTCTCCATGATAATTGTTAATGCGTGAAAAACTTGATTTACTATGAAAATCATGAATACTTGAATTGAAGTTAATCATATCTTAACATATTATTGTAAGGATGAAGAAATTGATTTGATTAGTTATGTAGAAATTAATTACGATGCAAGTTGGTATCCATGTAATGATACTAGCATGTTGTTGTGTATAAATTGCTTATAAAACTCTATGAAATGATTCAAGTAGAATATACTTAGAAATGGTGAAGATTGAGTTTCCCCCTTTGACTCTTTATAAATTCTTTTGATTCTTGCATCCTACATGTTTTATAAAATGTTTCTTACGGATTTTCCATATTACCCTCATATTTTTTGGATGTCTTTGGATTCCTTATATGAGCCTAACATCTCTTATGACAAATCCTTTCAAATATATTTGGGTTTATGGTAATTTCTGATGCTCTTTTGACTTCCTATGCTAATTCATTAATTATTGCACTCTGTGTTTGGAAAAATGCTTTTTACAGATTTTTCATACTATTTATATGCTCCTTGGATGTCATGCATAAGCTTATTATTATTTTTTGGTGAATTCCTTTAAATACACATTGGCTTATGGTAATTTGTGATGTTTTATGGATTCCTAAATTAAGATCTTAAAATTCATGTGCATTGTTTTAAGATATTCAAAAATATATGTAGGGTTGTAAGACCTTCCTCTTCGATAATGTTAAATGATGATTTATTCATGTTGCACATGTTCTAGATCTTGCTAGCATATTTATGTCATGTGAACTTAGTTGTATCTTGCATTATAATTGTATAGTATGCCAAGTAATGGTAAGATGACTAAAAATGGATAATATGTGAAGCGAATGAAGGATAAGGAGAATGAAATAAGATAAGTAAGAAAAATAAAGACATGTGTCTAGATTATGAAGGTCTTATTATTGGGATCTAAATGACGGTTGGTGTTAAGTGAGAAGTAAAAATAACAAATACAAAAGATAAAGAGTAGAACGACCTTCCCATTTGGGGTAATAATACAATGGTATGACGACCCTCCCATGTGGAATAATAATATAATGGTATGATGACCCTTTCATTAGGGATATTAATACATTGGTATGACAGCCCTCCCATTAGGAGTAATAATACATTGGTATGACGGCTCTCCCATTAAGGGTAACAATACATTGGTATGACAACCCTCCCATTAGGGGTAATAGTGCAATGGTATAATGTCCCTCCCATTGTGGAATAAACAATGGTATGATGATGACCCTTATAGTTAGAGATAACACAATGTGTAAAAAGTGTAAAGTAAGTGAAATAAAAGTGAGAGTAAGTGTAAAATAGTTGTGGGCATTGTGGAAAGACTAGGTGGTCTGCTTGCCCCATTTAGAGGAACTGCGCCCGGCCAAGTCGGGTTGGCCTCTGGGCTTTGGTTTAGAGTCACCACCAACTTGGGTTTGTATAAGCGAGGTTGGATGCCTGTCTCTTTTCCCCTAGAAAGGAGGATTGTGGGCTTTTTAGGGCCCGGGCTAGGCACTTGGGCTTAGGGTTAACTCTTAGACTGGTCTAGTTTTCATGGATCTGGGTAAGCTATTTGATTACAATCGGGGAAGGTGTTAGGCACCCCAATTACCCACCTTTTTAGGGTGGCTCCTCTGATCTAGCAGTATCTAAATTTCATTAAATAGAATACATAAAAAAATTAAAGTAATTTTTTTGTGTTAGTACGCTTGAACTTTATTCAGTATGCTTGATCTTTAGTACTTCTGAACTTTAATTTCAAGTTTAAATTTTGGCATATTGACTGAAATTGATTTTTATGAGTTTATTTCATTAACAGTCTTGTCTTAGGTTTCCCAGGGTTTAAGTCAAGGATTATGGGGTTTTGAGGGGTGATTAAACCTTAATTATTCTCTGTTTGGTTAACAAGGGTAAAATAGGAATTTTACCTTTAGTACAGCTAATATCTTAGGTATACACATGAACTTTAGTACACTTGATCTTCCACATAATGAAAGTTCAGGCGTATTACTCTGGGTGAGCCCTACTTGGTCTTTGAAGTCAATTCCAGGTTCTGGAAATTGCTCATGGGATGTATTCTGAGGTTTTTATATGCTAGTAAGTTACTGTGAACTACTAGACATTTGAGGAAAGGGGGTAGCATTCTAAATAGGTACGCCTAAATGACCAGGGTATGCCTGAAATATAGGTATGCCTAATCTCCCATAGGGTGAAAGATCAAGCATATTACCTCAAATGGTCCCCACTTAGTCATTACATCACACCAGAAGGGTCGGGGCTTTTAAGCGAAGGTTTTTAAAGATGGGGAGGACCTTATAGGTTGATAGAGCATTCAAAGATGATTGAGAGATTTTTCACTCAGGTATGCCTGAATGATCATGGCACGTTTAAAATAGAGGTACGCTTGATCTTTCACAGAGTGAAAGATTAGGCATACTGTGTGTTTTTCAAAAATCTAGAAGCTTATTTATGGATTTTTTGCCACTTCCCGAGGTCTGCTGGTAATGGGGCTTTTTAGAGGGGTGGATGGTTACATTAAAGATCCCTCTGAGAAGGCCCAACCCTTTGGAACAAGGTGGGACCCTCTTTTAGATTTTCCTAAAAGGGTGGGTAATGTGCTTTTAACATAAGGTTTAGATGAAAAGTTAGGTTGTGGGGGGCCCATTCCAAGAGAGTTATAAATGAGGTTGGGCCCAAATTTGGTGGGGAAATCCTAGAATGGGTAATACATCTTTAGTTCAAATTTGAGACCCAAATTCAATGTACATAAAGAGTTATGATATAAACAAAGTAAGTGATTAACTGAAAACCAATCTCAGGCAATATAAAAAATATTAGGAAATAATTAGCTGGAAAAATAGAAAAACATGATAAAAAGCCTTATAAAAATTTAATTAGATGCCTAAATTAGTTAACTAAACAATAAAATAAAAATGAGACCCGAATTCATTTTACAGAGAAAATAAAAAAATCTAGAATTATCCCTAACTCCCTTTACACAGTGTGTAAACACACATTTTTCTAGGGGAAAGATGGGCCCAATCATGAAGTCAAACGACATCTTCTTGGGCCCAAATTTGGCAGATAATTGGGTTAGGGAGATGATGACATATGATTAAAATTTTAGTTTCCCATTTCTCCCTTTGAGAGAAGTGTAGCTATCATATTGAATATAACAAACAAAAACAGTAAAGGGGAGACAAGTAGTCTCCCTATGTTCCACTAAGAGGGAGATGACTTACTATAAAATGAAAAGGAAAGGGGGAGGGGGACCAACCTGACCGTTTGGTTTTCTTCTTCTTTCTTTTCTTTTTTCCTTTCTTTCTCTTTTCTTTCTCCTATTTTCTTTTCTTTCTTTCTTTTTTTGGATTTTTTCCTCTCTCTTCCCAACGAATTAAGGGGGGATTTATGGATGGTGACCTGGAGTGGGGACAAGGGAGGGTGAGGTGGTGGTGATGTGGGCTAATGACATCAGGTGAGGTGGAGAAGAGGAATGAGTGGAGGAAAAGGGGGTGAGGTGGTGGGGTGTTCTAGAAGGGGTGAGGTGGTTGGATGGGGTAAGGAGGTGGGGGCCAGTGAGGGGAGTAGAGGGGGTGTTGGAGCTTTCTAGAAGGAGGGTGAGGTGGTTATATGGGGTCAGGAGGTGAAAGGGGAGGTGGGTCCTATTGATAAGTGTGGGGTGGCGGTGAGGAGGTGGATGGGGTGGTAGGGTCCATGAGAGGGGTGTAGGGGTGAGGGTAGTGGTCCTAGGATATCCACCCTTTATTTGGAATATTCAAAATAAGGGGTGTAGGGTTTAAGAATTACCTCAGGGGTAGTTTGGGAAAAATAGGTATTTTTTGAAAATAGCAATGATTTTTTTTTATTTTACTTTTTGGGTTTTATAATTCCGAATGTTTCAAGTTTTATAAGTTTTTTGCATGTCCCAGATATTCTAGTCGCAATGAAACTGCCAGAATTGGATTCAGGATAGGGTAAGGGGGTCAAAAACTGATTCCGAATGACCCCAAAATGACTTGTACTTATAAGGGAGGGGAAAAATGGTATAATTGATTTTTGAAATCTTTATATGAAAGATAGCCTTTAGAGTTTGTGAGACATAGGCTTTGACTATTCACTAATCTGATACCTGAGCCAAAAGTTTATTTGAAACCCTAAATTATCCTGGACCAAATTTCCTATGGTCTTGAGACAAGTTTTTCTTGGGATTGAAGTGGGCACTTTGGGGACCATTATTTTCTAGGTCTTGGGACTATGAGCACCCAGGATCTGACAGGCAGACAATTTGATTCCCGGTGAATTTCTAAGAGATTCTCGAAGGAAGGTTGTTTAACTAAAAAATACACCCTGGACTTATAAAGAACTAGGCCATCGAGTTGTGCTATGTCTATGGATGAATTTCTCTTTCAGGTTGTTTATCGAAGATGTCAAAAAATATGAGAAAATGAGCTTGACCTTGAGGAATTTAGACTTTCAGAGAAGTCTCGAGGGTCCACCGAGTGTTCATGGTCGATAGAAGTGATTTGGCTGTAATTTGAAGAAGAATGGGATGATTAGGGGGCATTAGGCCTCTTATGGTTTTTCTTGGAGAGATCTTGGACTTGTTTGCATAGAGCCACTAACTAGCCACTGACTAGCTAAGTTTTTGATCTGTGATGGGCCTTCAGGGATTTACCGAGGGTCCATTTTTTAAAAGAAATAATGTATTTTCAAGGTATGAGGGTTCAATAGTAATTTCTCTAGGCTTTTATGCTTCAATGTGGGAAGACTTATGAATGTTAGAGAATCTTGTAAAAAATAGGTCTCATAACCCGGAGTTTAAGATTTTTAGAGGTGTAGGGATAAAATGGTAATTTGCCAACCCTTTGATGCTTCAATGTAAGAAGGATTATGAAGGTTGGCAAATCCAAAATGTCTTTATTATAGAGGGAATTTTGAAAAACTCTGGAGAAAACGAGTTCAAGTGGGCTTTAATTGGATTTTTAAAAGTCTAAGGGTAAAATGGTAATTTACCAACCTTTTGATGCTTCAACGGGGGAAAGCTTATAAAGGTTGGTTATAAAGGTTGGCAAATTCATGATGTCTTTACTGTGGAGGGAATTTTGGAAAAATGAGTCCAATAGGGCTCAATTGGGATCTCTAAGGGTACAAGGATAAAATGGTAATTTTGTAGCCTTTTGATGCTTCAATGTAGGAAGGCTTACAAAGGCTGTCAAATTCAAGTTGTCTTTACTCTGGAAGAATCATGGAAAAATGAGTCCAATATGACTCAATTGGGATCTCTAAGGGTATAAGGGTAAAATGGTAATTTGGCAAACTTTTGATGCTTCAATGTGAGAAGGCTTATGAAGGTTGTCAGATTCTAGATAAAATAGAGCTGGTGAGATAACAATTTGGATCTTCAGAATCCCAGAATGTCCTTAGGGTTTAGCTCGATTTATCTTTTGGGTAGAGTTCAGACTGTGTTATTGTCCTTGTAACCAGAATATCCATTTAGAATGCATGCCTATCTAAAGCTCAAGGATATCTAGATTTTGGTTTTATCTTATGTTGTAATGAACCCATCTGACTCCATTTATTGACCCGAGTCAAAATTTTGGGTGCTAATAGATGCCCCCCTTTGATATGCGTGGTAAAGTCATGCGTAGCAAAGGAAAGAAGCTCCTAAATTTTGACTCGTCTGAAGTATCATTTCTTTTTTTGTATAATTCATGGATATTGGGTGGGCTATTTTTGGAGAACCCAGAATTGTTTTTAGTGGGTAAAACCAGAGGGCTAAAATTGATCTCACCTCTTTGAATTGAGTTTTTTTTTTTTTGCAATCATTTTGTCTTTTTGAAATGCCTTCTTGGATAAAGAATCCATTTAATCAGCTTGTTGTATTTTTTTTTTTTTTTGACATGAATCATATATTTTTGAAGAATTTGAAATCAGGTATTAGCTGATTAAAAGATTCTTTATTTTTTTTTAAATATGAGGTTTGTCCATGAGTTATACTTAAGTTACTGATACTTCTTCTACCCTTAGTGATGTTATTATCAGCATATGCATTGCGTCGGGAGACATGTAAGTCATTAACATCAAGTGCAATTGCTAAAAAACTTGCAGAAAACTTTGCTAAAACCCAATCATACAAAAAGCAGTAAATTCATGCAAACCAATATAATGATCTTAACATTTGTCTTTATTTCTGGCTCATTGTTTTTTTTAAATGACTTTTCCTAATGATTATTTGTTGAAATAATGGATTTGCTAGATTTCTACGTCTAAGAGCCATGCTTTGTCGCTTTTACTTATGTATCTACTGTGATACATAACCTTATGAGATAGTTATATCGTTTGCCCCTGTGCTTGGACAAAGATGGAATTCTCATAAGTTTCACTATGACTTATAACTATTGTCCCTAGTTTGGATAATAGTTATACTAAACAAATATTTCATAGTTTTTGCAGTTGATTGCATATTTGTCCCTATTCTGGACAAGGCTACAAGCACCATATCCCTCATAAATTATGGAATTGTAGCTTTTGCCCCCATTCTGGATAAAAGTTACGAATGATGAGACTCATGGAGAGATTTTGGGAAACTCTTTCTAAAAGAGTTGTTGGATCTTAGAGGGTCGATGCTACATATCATCTATGAATTCCTTTGAGGGTTTATATCATAAATTGACAGGATATGTACGCTATGGATTGATCTGTAATGTTGTCGTTGTCCAAAGTGAGCAACATTGCATTCTTGTATCCTTTGCCTCTGTTCTGGACAAAGTTTACAAACTGGAGGACTCAATGAGAGATTTTTGGTAACTTTCTCTAAAAGGCTATGGGACCTTGGAGGGTCAATGCTATATACTATTTATGAATACCTTTAAGGGTTTATATCATAAATTAATGGAATGTATAGACGATGGATTAAATCTGTAATGGTGTCCTCATCTGTGAACCACATTACAATTTTTTAGATTAATCGAGGAAATTTTACATCGACTCTTTCCTCGAAGCCAGGATGGGATTTTGCAGGATCGGTTGTTGTGTCTTGCCCCATAATGACATCCCTGTCACTGTGATGGGAGGCATATCACACAACGTTTGAAAGGAATGCATCTCGTGCTTATATCTCAATATAAGCCTTGTCATGGGGATGGCCTATGCTTAACAGGTCGGGCAGTTGAAGTGGTGGCATATTTAATTGGAAACACAATCGAGAGATGTTGTCGCGCTCTCTCCGAGAAGCTGTGGGGGTCAAAGTTGACTATGCTAGACAATAGTTGTTTGAACCTTATATAATGTTAAAATCGTGGTTCAAAGTATTGCTAGTTTTAGGGATTGAATTTATAGTGTCACCTGTGTTGCGTCAGGTAATAATATGGGGTGACCTTAGCAAGTCATAAGGTTGATAACTAGCTAAATAGAGGGGTTATTAGTTGGTTCGACCTACCACAGGATAAATTGGGATGCCCCCTATTGCATCAACGTGGCCTTTGACGGGACTCTACGGGAGATGTTGTTTCGCTCTCTCTGGAAAACTGTGAATGGTCTGAATTGACTAGGTGCTATGAGGGTGATTTTCTAGTCTTAGATGAACACAAGAGTTTGTGTTATGGACTTGAAAATTACATAGACTTATGAAACAAATTGCATTACTTGCTTGTTTGATTAGCAAGTATCGCGGTTTTACCATTCCTTTCAATGTCCTGATGTGACAAACTGCAAGTAGAGGGCCAAATAGGGTTTAAACATGAGTTTTTAAGGCTTTCTTTGAAAATCATGGTGATTCTGAAAAATCAATGCTATGTATTTCTTGCATGAATTCCATCTAAGGGTTTACATCTTGCAAAAACTAGATAAACTATGGGATGAATGACATTGCTCACACCCAAGGAGCCGATATTGACTTGCCTTCTTATAAGATCATAACCGACTTGAAGTTACTGAACCTAAGTGGCATAATCAGGGCTTATTGGGAGAAATTTTTAAGCCTGCTCTAAGGCTGTGGTGATCTCGAGAGATCGGTGCTAAATATTATGCCATGATTACTTTTAAGGGATCATTTCACGGACAATAGATAGACTATGGTATGATGTTCTGACACCTGACTACACCCGAATAGCCAGGATGTCAGAAAGATTGTCTTTCTTGTAACATCATCATAAACATGATGTTAGTGAACCTGAGCTGTGGACAAGGCTTTAATTGGGAGACATTTTTTTTAGGCTTGCTCCAAAAGCTATGGTGATCTCGAAAGATCGGTGCTAAGTATTATGTCATGAACACCTTTAAAGGATTACACCATGGATAATAGATATGCTATGGTATGATTGTGATATTGCCCACGCCCGAAGAGCATCATCAATAAACTTTTTCTTTCTGTAACACCACAATGACATGGAGTTATTGAACCTAAACGACTGTCAGGGCTTGTTGGGAGAAAAGTTTCTAAAGCTTGCTGCAAAAGCTATGGTGATCTTGAAAGATCGGTGCTAAATATTATGTCATGAGTACATCTAAAGGATTACATCATGGATAACAGATATGTTATGGTATGATTGTGACATTGCTCACACCTGAAATGCAACATCAATAAACTTGCCTTTCTGTAACACCACATTGACGTGGCGTTACTGAACCTAAACGGCTGACAGGGCTTGTTGGGAGAAAAGTTTCTAAAGCTTTCTCCAAAATCTATGGTGATCTCGAAAGATCGGTCCTAAATATTATGTCATGAGTACCTCTAAGGGATTACATCATGGATAACAGATAGACTATGGTATGATTGTGACATTGCTCATGTCCGAAGAGTAGCATCAATAGACTTTTCCTTTCTATAACACCACATTGACGTGGAGTTACTAAACCTAAATGGCTGACAGGGCTTGTTGGGAGAAAAGTTTTTAAAGCTTGCTCCAAAAGCTATGGTGATCTCGAAAGATTAGTGCAAAATATTATGTCATGAATACCTCTAAGGGATTACATCATGGATAATAGATAGGCTATGGTATGATTATGACATTGCTTATGCTCGAAGAGTATCATCAATAGGCTTTACTGATGGTTGGTTTGTCAGCCTAAGATTTTTGTGGCCTAGATTGGTCTAATGGTTTGATTGATTGATTTTTTTTAAGGAATTTGTTTGTTGTATTTTTTTTTGTGGTGGCTTGGGTCAGTCATGATTTTCTTAGATTGTGGCCTTCAAGATAACCAAATGATGACAATTTGTGGCCTTCAAAATGGCCAAAATTTGAAAGCGGCCTTTAAGAGGGCCTCAAGGTCTATTTTGATGGCGGCCTTCAACATGGCCTCAATATTTTTTTTGGAGGGGGCCTTCAGTATGGCCTCATAGTTTATTATTGTGTTTTCTTTTTGAGGGGGGCCTTAGATATGGCATGACGGTTTGTTTTGAAAGCGGCCTTCAAGATGGCCTGATGATTGTTTGAAAGCGGCCTTCAAAATGTCCTCAAGGGCTGTTTTGAATGTGGCCTTCAAGATGGCCCCCTTTATTTGTGTGTGGCCTTCAAAATTTTCCATTGATTGAAATGATTGTGTGATGTTTATAATTTTTCAGATTAAGTTGTCCAAAGGAGTTCTGAAGAAGACACATATCTTGATACTTTGTTGTCAGAGCATGACCAAATTGATTGGTTGATGATCTGAACTGAGACATTTGAGTTGTTTGTGCTTGCTGTCTTCCCATGGGGGATCCTTATTCTAAAATCCCTACAAAATGGTTTAATCATGTCCCTTTGGACTTTCGGATGGGAAGAAGGTCTTGTATGTTTAATCTAGAAAATGAATTGAATTTGCATAGGCCATGAAGAATGGTTCTTTTTTTAATGTGGATCAGAGTTGGTTCATGGGGAAATATGATGAATTTTTCTTTGCCTTTGCTATACTTGGATGTTTGAAAGATGTGTAATTTAGAGTGTCATTTCTGGTTTTCACTCAAAATTTGAACTTTATTACTCCTTGTTTTGCTATAGTTAGATGAAGTACTAACAAGCTTGGGTTAGAGTGTCATTCTTGGTTTTCACTCTAGGTTTTTTTTTCCCTTTCTTATATGAACAGGTCTGGGTTTGGGGTATCTGGATGGGATGATTTATACTTTGGCAAAATCTGATTAAATGCCTAATTTCTGTACTTTGACTTTTGCTCAAAATTCCTTTAAAAGATAGAGGGATATCACTAATTTTGCAAGGCATAATTCTGAAGGGATATTTTGGGGTCTCTTTGTAGGATTTGAATAAGATCATGGTTCTATACAAAATTCTGATGTTTTGAAAAAAAGATTATGGTTCTTTACATAAGTTTAATGCTTGTCAAGAGATCATGGTTCTCTACAAAATTTATTTATATTTTGGCTAAGATTGGGGGATCTCCCTTTTTCAAAGAGGTCATATCATGTTGGAGGAAAATCATGGTTCTTTATAAAATCCCCTGAAGAATTTATATTTACTGAGGACTATTTTTTGTCTTCTATTTTTTTGAACCATTACTTTCTTCCAACAAGAATGTCAATTTTGAGCAGAGTTTAACATGAGAATAAATGTCTCAATCATAAACTAGTCAAATGCCTTTTTATTTTAAGATTTTCTCAGCACAAATCAAGTTACATAAGTCAGGCAAAATATCTATTGACTTGATCTAAGTTAATAAATCTAGGGAAATCCTCCCTGTCCATGTTTCCTAAGAGTAAAGCACTACTCGATAATTTTTTTTTGACAATGAAAGGCCCTTCATAATTTGGTTGAGGCTGTCCTCGGGGTGGTTGTTCGTGTGGGAGAACTTTTTTAAGGACGAGGTCACCTTCTTCTACATCTCTAGGCCTAACCCTTTTGTTGAAAGCTGTTGTCATACACCTTTGGTAGGCTTGTCCATTGCTGATTGCATGTAGTCTCTTTTCATCAAGGAGGTTTAGCTGATCATGACGAGTTTGTGCCCATTTTGACTCTAGAACTTATGCTTTGGCTAGGATTTTGAGATTGAGAATCTCTACTTCAATGGGTAAGACAACTTTTGTTCCATAGACCAGGAAGTATGGAGTAGCGCCAGTGGAAGTGTTAATGGATGTTTGATAGGCCAACAATGCATATGGTAATTTTTCATGCCAATTAGAATGATTTGAAGTCATCTTTTGAAGAATCTTCTTGAGATTTTTATTAGTTGCTTCTACTGCCCCAATCATCTGTGGTCTGTATGGAGAAGACCAATAGTGTTGAATCTTGAAATTTTGACAAAGTAATTGGAGATATTTTCCAATAAAATTTGTGGCATTGTCTGTGATAATCTTGCTAGGGACACTGTATTGACAAACGATGCCTTTGCTTATGAACCTTGTTGTGTTCTTCATTGTGATTATGGATAAAGACACAGCCTCCACCCATTTTGTGAAGTAGTTGATAGCCACTATAATGTACTGATGTCCATTAGCTGATTTTAGGGGCATGTGCCCTGCTACATTGATACCCCACATAGAAAATGGTCAAGGCATGGTCAAGTTATGTAATTCTGAAGATGGTGCTTTGATGAGGTTGGCATAAGACTGGCAAGTGTGACACCTTTTTACATGACTGCAATAATCAGCTTCCATGGTTGACCAATAATAACCTAGACGTAGAATCTTCTTGGCTAACATGAGCCCACCCAGGTGCAACCCACATTCTCCACCATGGATATCTTCAATGATAGTTGATGCTTCAGCCTTGTCTATGCACCTTAGCAAGACATGATGCAGGGATTTCTTATATTAAGAACTTCCATACAAGATAAAGTGTGTAGCCAATCTTTCCAAAGTATGTTGATCATTTTTAGAGGCCATGAAGGGGAATGTCTAATCTTTAGGTACTTCTTGATGTCGAAGAACCAAGGTTCTCTATTTGGATCTGCCACTATAATCTGAAGGCAATGGGCTAGTTTTGATCTCTGTTTGATCTCAAAAGGCTTCATCAGAGAATCATGAGATATGTCAACCACTGAAGCAAGTGTGGTTAATGCATCTACAAACTAATTTCTGTTATGGGCCACAAAATTGAAGCTAAAGTATTCAAAATTTATGGATAAAGTTTGAAGGCAATCATGATAATCTAAAAATTTATTTTCCCTGATAAACCATTCTCAGGTGGCTTGGAAGATGACTAGGGCCGAGTCACCGAAGACTTCAAGTTTTGTGATGCCTAAGTTGATAGTAGCTTTCAGGCCAACAATACAAGCTTCGTATTCTGCAGTGTTGTTAGTGCACGGATAACATAGACAAACAACAATAGGGATGAGGGCATTTATAGGAGATATGAGTATTTCCCCAACACCATTGCCTCTTTGATTAATTGCTCCATCAAAACACATTTTCCATCTTGATAGCTTGGTCTGTTCTGCCTCAATGTATAGTATCTACTTATCTGGAAAATCAAGACTAGAAGACGTGGGTTCATCAACTAGATTGTTGGCTAGAAAGTCTGCAATGGCTTATTCCTTGATTGCTTTTTGTGAGATGAAAGATATGTCAAATTTTGACAGCATCATGAGCCATCGAGCTGTCCTTCCTATTGTGACCGGTTTCTTAAAAAGATATTTGATGGGATCCATTCGGGAAATCAGAAAAACTTTGTATGATAGGAAGTAATGCCGCAATCTCTTTGTTGCATATACCAAAGCAAGACATGTTTTTTCCAAGGGTATATTTGGCCTCATAATCAATGAACCTCTTTCTTAAGTAGTATATGGCTTGCTCCTTCTTCCCTGATTTATCATGTTGTCCTAGAACACAACCCATGGAGTTGAAAGTTGTTATGCACCGTAAGATATACAATCAATGGGTGGTTTGGTTATGGAGAAATAAGCACTAGTGGACTCAACAAATAGTTTTTGATTTTCTCAAATTCAAACTGACAATCATTGTTCCATTTGACTGGAGAATTCTTCCTCAGAAGCTTGAAAATAGCCTCGTAAATGGGGGTTAACCGGGCAATGAATTTGCTGATATATTTAATATGCCCCAAAAAGCTGTGTACCTCCTTTTCAGTGTGTGGAGTTGGCATCTTAATGATGACCTTGGTTTAGCAAGATTAACCTCTATACCTCTCTGACTAATGATGTAGCCTAGCAATTTTCCTTGCGAAGCTTCGAAGATACATTTTCTTGGATTCAACCTTAACTTGAATTGTCTCAGCCTGATGAACAACTTCCATAGGTGTCCTAAATGATCTTGATGATGATGGGACTTGACAATCATATCGTCAAAATAAGCCTCAATTTCGTTGTGTGTCGTGTCATGGAAGAGGGCGGTCATGGTCCTCTGATATGTTGTCCTGACATTCTTGAGACCAAAGGGCATGACTCTATAGCAAATTATACCCCAAGGAGTGGTGAATGCTATTTTTTCTTTATCTTTGACTGCCATTTTGATTGGTTATATTCAGAATAACCATCCATGAAGGATACCATTTCATGGTCGACTATACTATCAATCAAGACATCAATATGAGGCAAAGTAAAATCATCTTTAGGACTGGCTTTGTTTAGGTCTCTATAATCAATACAGATACAAACCTTTCTATCCTTTTTGGGGACGAGGACAATGTTTACTAACCATTGGGGATATGATACGGAAAGAAGGAAACCTACATCTAGTTGTTTTTGGATTTTTTTCTTTGATCTTAAGTGACCATTCAGGTCAAAGACTTCTGGGATTTTGCTTAATGGGGTGCATGGTTATATCAGTAGGTAGTTTGTGAACAACAAGGTCCATATCGAGACCAAGCATGTCCTCATAGGTCCATGCAAAAATGTCAATGAATTCTTGGAGTAAACCAATAAGAGCTCATCCTAGTTCTAAAGTACTAAGGGTCACGATTTTTATCATTTTGGGAGAAGTTTTGGACCAAAGATTTATTTCTTGAAGGTCGTCTACTTCGGGAAGATTTCTATTTTCTTGATGTTCAAAAGCATCAAGGACTTCTTAGGGGCATCAATTCCTCATCATTGCAATCGTACTCTTCCTGAGTAGTTTTTTGAGAAGAAATAATTTAGTAAAGTATGATTGAGAAAGGGGTATTGTTACCCAAAAAATGACAACAGTTGGTCCTGGGATTGCTTCCGAGATGCCTATGTACCCCACATTTTTGCATTGGTTAGATGCGAGAAGGAGTGGTCAATCAAGATCAAGCTGTACGTAGTTCTTGGTCTTTAGGGATGAGAACTTATTTTTTTATTTTTATTTATACATGTATTTTTTGAAAAGTAGCTGAGCATGAAATTTCTTCTCAAATTGTCTACATACCTGACTTTTTCTTGCATTGGTTGTATGCTAAAAAACTTTGGCCTGTCAGGATCAAGCCACATGTGGTTCTTATTTACAAGAGTTAAACACAAAAATAAAAAATAAAGATTTTTGAAAGATGACTGGACTTGAAGTTGTGTCTCAGGTTGCATACATACCTTTTACATTTGCATTGTTTGAATGCTTTGACATTTGAGTCAATAGGGATCAAGTCATATATGTTGATGTATATTGTTAATTCCATAATCTGTAAAATACATGGAGTGGTAGATTAGGCATGGCATGAGCACATTGCATATCTTAAGTCATGTTGTAATCATTAAAGTGGTTGGTTCCCAAGATGGAAGACGAGCTCCAATCACTTGAAGCCTGAGGATGATCTGTTCCTAAAGCTGCCAAGGTCCGAAAGCTTGAAGACTCGAGGCTCATCAAGCTCAAGAAAGGTTTGTGAAGGTATTTTACATAATAGACATAGGTTAAAGAACTTACTAGACCTTTACATAATCATATGGACTAATGAATGCCACCTACATGTGATCCCAAGTGAGTATGAGTAGGTTTTAGGCAAAATGACAAAAAAACAAGGGAATCGGATCGATCCAGAGGCGGATCCATCTGCACTTAGCGGATCGATTTGCTACTTACCGGATCGATCCGGTAAAGCTCAAGTGTCTCAGATTGAGACACCTGATTAATCCGGGGATGTAGGATTGATCCGAGAGGATTGATCCGACATAGTCAGATCGATCCAAAATATTAGAAATTCAAAAAATATAACAGGTCAACGTCTGTGATTTTTTGACCGTTGGGGTAAATGCCATATCAAGGGTGCACGACTGTGCTCGTCCCCTATAAGTATGGGAAAAACTCAAGAGATCTCTCTAACATACAAGAACACACACAAAACCAAAGAGAAGAATTCTTTGAGAGAGAGCAAGGGATCTTACATCTCCCAACATCCAAATGCTCACTTCTATAAGCATTGATTAAAAATCAAGAGCCTTTGAGTACTTCCCAACACTCTATGTAGTAAGAACAAGAAGATGGAAGCAAGGAGAAGGGTTTCTTGAGTAAACCCTTGTGTGAACCTCCAAGAAGCAAGGGGGCACTCTTGGAAGCTTGGTGGAGATTATTGGCACATTAGCTCAACATAGGAGCAACCACCTACATGAGCATCAAGCAATTCACAAGCCTTGTGAGGAAACTTGTATTAAAATTTACTTATATTGAGACCTCAACACCCACTGGTGACACCGAGTGCAGACCACACCCGCCAAAAACACCGGGTGTAGACCACACCCGCCGGAGACACTAGGTGTAGACCACACCCGCCAGAGACACTAGGTGTAGACCATATCACTATCTCCGGAGACACTGTTAGTATAGACCAATACCCGCCAGAGAGACCGGGTATAGATCTCTCCCACTGGAGACACCAAGAGTAGAGCTTGCTATGTAAGTAGATAGGTTTTGTAATTTTAACTTTGATTGTTGTAAGCACCCAAATTTTGTCTCGTGTCATGTAATGGTATAAGGTCAGCATAACCATTTATTAAATGTTAGAACTTTGAACACCCTCAACTTAGGAAGAGCCAACCTGAACCTTAAAAGGTTAGTCACTCCTGGCAAGGTCTTTTCAGATGCGCCAATCACAAAATGAATAAATCAAAGAGCCATATTACAGCCTAAAAGCATCATTTTAGGACAAACCCTAATATCTTTCAAAAAGCGTTAACAGGACTTTGATGGTCCATTTTTAGAACTCCATTCATGTTATCAGCGAGTTTCCATCCTCCTGTGACTTTTTCTGCAATAAAACATCATAATTGAAAAAATTACCATTTTACCCTTCTGCCTCCAAAGGCTCAATACACATTGTTTGTCATCCAGATCACTGAATTACTCAGCCTACATAAGCCTTCTTGTCATGAAGCCTCACAAGCGAAGAATTCATATTTTCACTTTTTTCGGCCCACGGGTGAAAAATTACCATTTTACCCTTTTCACTCAGAGAAGGACCTCTGGACCCTCAAAGGACCCCTAGAGC
>JAOXJP010287361.1:0-19055 GCA_025762735.1 Platanus orientalis | reverse complement strand
CTATTTCTCTTGTGCTTTATATATATATATATATATATATATATATATATACATATATATATATATATATATATATATAGTCGACAACATTCAGCACCAGAATACAATGGCTTTAAGAGATGATTTTTTAGGTGATGAATCTCAACTTCATGCTCATGAAATTGGTAAGACATAAAATCCTTACAGTCCCTATTTTCTGTATCATTCAGACAATCTAAAAACCATATTAGTTTCACAACTTTTGACGGGTGAAAATTACTTCATGTAGAGTTGAGCCATGATCGTGGCACTATGTGCTTATGGTTTTATTGATGGTTCCATCAAGAAAATATCATACGATACTGATCCACTTCATTTTTTGTGTGGATAAGATGCAACAACATGGTCTTATCTTGGAATTTAAACTTCTTATCTAAGGATCTTGCAACAAGTTTCATCTATATTGAAACATCATATGAAGTTTGAAATAATTTTAAGGAGTGATTTTCTCAGAGTAATGCTCCTAGGATATTTGAATTTCAGAGAGCCATTTCAGCCCTTGCTCAGGAACAAAGTTATGTCGGAGTTTACTTCACCAAATTGAAAGGTTATTGGGATGAACTCACGAATTACCAACTATTACTCTCATGCTCATGCGGAGCAATGAAATTGTTGATTGATTATCAACAATGAGAGAGAGTTATGTAATTTCTCATGGGGTTAAATGATTCATATGCTGCTATTTGGGGGCAAAACCTTCTTATAGATCTGATACCACCCAACAGTAAAGTATTTAATTTTCTCTAGTAATCCAAGCCCGGATAAAGGAGGAGGGTGGCGTCAGGTTGAGAGCCGACTTTAATAAATTACTCAAACCATTAAACATGAATCCTGAAAATACAGTTGGGATAAGGCTGTTTGTTGTTGTTGTTGTAATCTAAGAAGAACGACAATGGGAAACTAGTATCCCAAACTCACAAAATGTTGAGGCAGCTGCTTTGCTTAGCAAATTTGTTTCAACATCATCTGGATATGATACTCATAATCACAAAAGTCTCACAATCTTCAAGGATTGCGCTATGAATGCCCCATTGTACACATTGTGGTAAATCGGGACACACAATCGACAAGTGCTTCATTCTCCATAGTTTTTCACCTGGGCATCACCTAAATAAAAATATCAAGAATATCTTTGCTAATTATGTTTCGGCAAAAGAGAAGAATGGTGATCAATCAAGTTTTCATTTCACACCAGATCAATGCAAGCAATTACTTGCTCTTCTAAATTCAAATAACGCATAGCCTATGGCCCATCAAGCAAGTATTTCATAGCTAGTCACAAACTTTTTAGGTACTTCTCTTTGCTTTGCTTTTACCCATGATGCCATTCCATGGATCTTAGATACAGGTACAACTGACCATATGTTTAGCTCTATGTCTTATCTTACTTCAGTTACTTCCCTTGGATCCACATTCCTCAAACTCCTAGATGGAAATCTTACATCTGTTTCACATATTAGCACTGTCGTTTTATCACCAGTTCTTACCTTAAAAGAATGCTTTATGTGTGTCTTCTTTCAAATTTAATCTCATCTCTGCTAGCTAGCAAACTTACTGATGAAATTAATTACTCCATCCATTTTACTTTGATTCCTTTTCTATATAGGACTTGTCATCAAGGATGATGATTGGAGCGGGTAAAGAGTAACATGGTCTCTATTATCTTTTGTCCACGAATAATGGCACTATTCACATTGTGGCTGCTATATCTTCTTTCAACCATTGGCACTAGAGGCTCGGACATCCCTCTTTTTCTCATTTAGAGTTTTTAGCAAGAACTATTCATGATATTTCTATTTCCAAATCAAAACATTGTAGTACTTGTCCACTTGCTAAATAAACTTGGCTTTCTTTTTCTATTAGTCATATTTCTACTATAGCACCCTTTCATTTAATTCACTGTGATATATGGGATAACTACCACACCCCATACTTAAGGGTGCACTTTTATTTTTGAACAATTGTTGATGACTTCACACGATGTATATGGGTTCATCTCATGATCCATAAGTCCAATACACACCACCTTCTCAAGCAATTTTTTTTCTTTAATTGAAACCTTCATTAAAAAAATTAAACAATTATGTAGCGATGATGGCATTGAGTTTTGAATAGATTCCATCTTTCAAGAAAATGGTATTGTTCTTTAACAAAGTTGTATTGATACATCACAACAAAATGTGTTGTTGAATGAAAACACCAACATATTTTTAAATGTTGCTTGTGAAATTCAGTTTCAAGCCTACTTGCCCATTAAGTTTTGGGGCGAGTGCATTCTCACCACTACCTACCTAATCAACTAAACATCAACACCATTACTTTATGAAAAAACTTCATATTAGATATTTTTTATCTTCTAAACCTTTATATTCTCGTTTGAGAGTTTTTTGGATGTCTTGGTTATGTTTCTACTTTACCCATTCATCGGTCTAAATTTAACCCTTGAGGTTGATGATGCATTTTCCTTGGTTACCCCAATGGTAAAAAAGGTTACAAGGTTTTTAATTTGAAAGCACAAATCCTATTTACATATTGAGATGTCATTTTTCATGAAGACATTTTCCTTTATCAGAATCATATTGATAAATCACCTTTGGTGTTACCATGCCCAATCTAGATCAACCCATTTCAAAACTTATTGATTAGCTCATTTCCAAGTCATCCATCACTTCTCCTAGTGTGCCACCCATGGACCCACCTCATTCGCCTATACCTACACCTCAACCTCAACTTGGCCCACACTGCTTAGATCGACAACGAAAACAGCTCAAATATCTCCAAGACTATCACTGTAACTTACCCATGAGTTCTAAACCTCTTACTTCATCACCCTCCTCAATGGATCCTCTTGCAAGTATCTCACATCGTTTATCTCATTTTTTATCATTTGATAAAATCTCTCATACTCACCATGTTTTTAATGTAGCAATTTCTTCCCTTACAGAACCCAAGTCATTTAATCACACTATAAAAAATTCTAAATGGTGTGATGCCATAGCTGTTGAAATTTGAACTTTAGAAGTAAATAACACTTGGACACTTACATTACTTCCTGCTCATAAGAAACCCATAGTATTCTGATGGATTTACAAGATCAAACATAATTCTGATAGTTTTGTTGAACACTACAAAACACATCTAGTGGCCAAAAGGATACAATTAAAAGGAAGGTTTGGATTATCATAAGATAGTTCCTTCCATTGCTAAACTTGTTACAATGCATTGCCTATTGGCCGTTGCTGTTACTTGTAATTGGCATTTACACCAACTCGATGTTAACAACACCTTTCTCCATGGTGATCTCATTGAAGAAATCTTCATGACTATTCCATCTGGTTTTACGTGAAAGGGGGGGACTAGAGTTTGTTGCCTAAATAAATCCTTATGCGGGCTCAAACAATCATATTGACATTGGTTTGCTAAGCTCTCCCCCTTTCTTTGTGACACATGTTTCATCTAATTTAAGGCTGATTACTCTTTATTTACCCATTAGACTGGTTCCTTTTGCATTGTTGTGCTTGTCTATGTTGATGACATTATCATCACTGGTAATGATAATAGTTCTATCACTACCATCAAAGTTTCTTTACAATGTCGATTCAAAATAAAGATCTTAGGCCTCTTACATACTTTTGAGGGATAAAAGTTAGTTGATCATGCTCTAGCATATACTATCTTAAAGAAAATATGCATTGGAAATACTGGAGACAATGATTTCCACAAAGCATGTCCGATAGTCTTTCCAATGGAATAAACTTTGAAGATTAATGCTTCTGATGGGTGTCTCCTAGATGATCTGACCAACTATCACCCTTTAATTGGGCACCTTATTTATTTGACAATCACACAACCATACATCCCTTATTTGGTGAACAAGCTTAGTCAATTTATGGACAAACCACGTACACCACATCTTAATGCTGCTCACCACATTCTTCGTTACATTAAACAAACCCTTGGTCAAGGAATATTTCTTTCCTTCAACAATTTGGAACTCAAGGATTTTTGTGATTCTGATTAGGCTAGTTACACTAAGACTTGTCGCTCTACTACCGGTTATTGCACTATGTTAGGTTCTTCTCCTTTATCTTCGAAATCTAAAGGGCAATCAACAATTTTTTGCTCTTCTACTGAAGTAGAATGCCTTGTCCTGGCCACCACATGTTGTGAAATCACTTAGCTTTTTATCTATTGCAGGATCTTCATATGAGTAATCCACAACTAGCTTTGTTGTTTTGTAACAACATGGCTGCTCTACACATTGCTGCAAATCCCATCTTCCATGAACGTATGAAACATATTGAGATTGATTTTCATGTTGTCTATGAGAAGATTCAATTGAGGTTGATTCGTATAGTTCATATTTCCACCAACCAAGAAATTGTCTATATTTTTACAAAACCCATTGAAGCATCTCAGTTTCAATCACTTATTCGCAAGTTGGGTATTCTTAATATCCATATGACAACTTTAAGGGGAGTATCATGAATCCACACATGTGGATCTATTTCAAAATTCAAAATAGGGCTTACTCAGTTAAACTGTTGCTCATCCCAAGAGATGCGTGCAATAAGTATTCAAATTTCAAATATTGATCGGCCTAAGATACTTGTGTTAGTTAGGAGTAAACCGATTCATTCAAATTTAAATGTTTATTAAGTCAACAACAAGAAAGCCATGTGTAACCATTTCTCTTGTACTTTATATTTTTTAGTTTTTTTTTTACTAAATTGTTTATATATACACCATGTAAGATCAATAAAATCAATTAGCCAGTTTTCCAAAACTATCAATTCTGTCCTCATGTTGAATGATGATGCCACCTAGATCTCCATCAACATGATTCTATTGTGTGTCAAAATAATTCGTTCCACTATCACTTAAGTAAAAGAACTATAGCCAAGGATCTGCGATTTTTCGTGGATGTTGAACTTACATGGAATCCCTTTTCACATAACTATGCAAAGGTGACAAAAAAAGTGAACAAAGAAATGATCCTCTCTTGTAAATTTAATGCCTTCCAATACAAAGAAAATGTGTTTGCAAGAACATGAGGCTACCCTGTATAATTATGACCAATCCATAGTTAAAACTAGAAGTATTTTCCCCAAACAAAAAGGTAACAACTCCTTAACATCTTCAAGAAGCCATCATATTCTTCTAATAGATTCATTATATAATCATTATAGCACTAGTAACAACTTCTTTGGGGTATTTGCTTTAGGTTTACCAGAAGTACGTATTATGGTCTTGCATGGTTTCAACAAATGATATTGTTAGGCGATCAACATGTCTAAATATCAACATTAATTAAAAGCAACACAATCGAAGGCCAAGAGCAAAACCCACTGGTTCCTTATAGTGTTATTTTCCCTATGTGGAGCTATTTGATCCCACGAAGAACATTGGTCACTGCCCAAAGTTAATCTTAACCCAGAAACTGACATTGGAGTGTTCCATGACACCTCAGATCTTGACATCCAAGTGTCCCATGATACTTCTAATGATGTGGCAAGACACATCATCAATTTGTCAAGGTCTTAGAGAGCCGAGCTAGCTTGACTCGTTAAGAGCCGAGCTTAAGCCTCGTATTAAGCTCGGTGAGCCAAGCCTAAGCTTTAATTTAAGCTCGTTTATTAAGTGAGCCGAAGCCGAGCTTCACTAATCTCAGCTTGCTAAAAGCTTGGCTTGTTAAGAGCTTGGTTTAATTAATTATTAATTTTATAATTAAATTATATATAGTAACAATAGTAATGTTCAAATAAAACAAATTAGGCTAATGGACCATTAGAATGTTAAGCCTTTTTTTCCTCGTGAGTCAAGCCTGAGCTTACCTTTATGAGCCCTAGCTGAGCCTGAGCTCAACAACTTAGGCTTTTCATGAGCTTAAGCTTGGCTTTCATTTGATGAGCTCGATCTGAACTTGGTAAAGCTCGGCTCGTTGACACCCCTATCTAGAACTGTCTCAGTTAATAATTTTAAAGTAACTTCTGAGGGTAACTTATTTGAACTCCATGCAAATTAGACTTTAAGCCATATACCATTAGAAAGATCTGAGTTTAGTTTCCAATGTATCACATGGTTTATGATTTTGAGTTCTTTAGAAGAAGTTATGGACAATTTTATAGAAGGTGTCTGTGTTGACTATGGTCAACCCAAAGTTGCGAGTTTTGAAATTCTTGTTACTTTTTCCAATACTTATTTTGGTCTTTGTAAGTCTAGAAAATTGTATTTCAAGTCTATGATCAAGTTTCTTAGTTAGTTGAGTCTTGGAATTCTGATTTACTATTTTGAAAATGTAAGAAAGTGGTTGAGTCTTTACTTTGGTTGAACGTTTATTCCGAGCCTAGCCCTATATAAACCCATGGCTATGTATGAGTTGGAGGAGTGTGAATTGAAACTTTGAATACAATCAACCTTTGGCTTTGAGAATAGTATTTCTTCTACAACTCATCCATTTAGTGGATTTTCGGATTGTAGGTGAGCTTTTCTTTGTATCTCCTAGTGGTTTCTTTAGAGTGGTGATATCTGTTTCTATTTGGTGGCTTCCTTGTGTGGTGAGCATATCTATCTTCGTTCTATATTCCTTTGGTGGATTTCCTATGGGTGGTGAGCTTATCTTTCATTCTTTTTTATAAAGATCTTATCTTTCCTTTATGAGTGTGTTTTCATCCTATCAGGTGTAAGTTAAAATTGTTTGTGCAAATTTTGAAATCCATCTGGGCAGACAATCATATTCATCTGGCAAATAAATTCAACTTCATCCCAACAGACAAAAATGTTCTAGATTTATTCATGTAAATAAATTCAATCTCCAACATCCGGACTGGTATAAAGTTGTTATCAAAGCCTTGATGAATCATGGTTGGTCGTCGTCCTCATGAGCCTTGATGAATCAAGTTGTCGAAGCTACTCTAGCTCGTAAAAGATACCTTCGTGATGTCAAAGTAGATGAGTTAAGGAGATAAGTGCAACAACTCCAATAACGTCTTGATCACTATAAACGTTTTGAACATGACGATTCCCATAATAATTCAGAGGGAGAATCTTTTAATGATGAAGGAGATGATGTTAACCCCATCCATCACACTCGGAGCTAGGCGTTGGGTGAAGAGGCTTTTCCCTGCCATCGTGCTTGTAGAGACTGAGTTCCAATAGATTATTTAGATGTGAAATTTGATATTCCAGCATTTGAAGGAATAATGCAACCAGGCGAGTTTCTTGATTGGATACTCTCAGTAAAGTAGATTTTCAATTATAAGGATGTACTAGTTCATCACAAGGTGAATTTTTTCGCCATTAACTTAAAGAAATATTCTTCCTTATGGTAGGAGAATCTCAAGAAACAATGAGCTTGTGAAGGAAGAATTCACATTTCTACTTGAGAGAAGATGGGGAGTGAGCTTAAGAGAAAGTTTTTATTGGATAACTATTGACAAGATACTCTCGCCTATAGTTTCACAATTTCAAACAAAAGGAGATGTTTGTGGAAGATTATACAATAGAGTTTGAACATCTTATGATGATATGTGATTTTTCAAACTGGAAGAGTAAACTATAGCTTGCTATCTTGGTGGATTAAGGGTGAAAATTGAAAATATAGTTCAATTGCAGCCTTATTGGACCTAGAATGATGCTATTAAGTTAGTTGTTAAGGTGGAGAAACAACTTAAATAATCTTGTGGAAGTAGCTATCGATCCTTTGCTAAGGATGACCTCTCCAACAAGAAGAATACCCCTCCACCAAACCAACTCTTGGTTAGAATATTATCTAAGAATGAAGGCACAACTCGTCCTAATCGTCCAAGCTCATTTAATGCCAACTCTCGCAAGTGTTTTAAGTGTCAAGGATTGGGATATATTGCTTCGGATTGTCCAAACCACAAAATTGTCTCTTGTTGAAGAATATATAGTTAAAGATGTTGATGATGGTTCAAATGAGGAGCTTTCGGAAGATGATGAAGAAGTCACGTATGCTGATATGGGTGAATCTCTTGTCATTCGATGAAGTTTAAATGCAACCCGTGAAGAATATGATGACTGGCTTCCCAACAACATCTTTCACACAAGGTGTACTTCTCAGGGAAAAGTTTGTGATGTCATCATTAATGGTGGAAACTATGAAAATGTGGTGGCATACAACATGGTGGAGAAATTGAAACTCAATATCAAATCACACCTATAACCTTAAAAGCTTACTTGGCTTTGCAAAGGGAATGAGGTAAGAGTAAATAAGTGCTGCCTTGTTCTATTTTTGATTGAAAAAAATTATAGTGATGAAGTATTATGTGATGTCATGCCCATGGATGCTTGTCATTTGCTTCTTGGTAAACCATGGTAATATGATAAAAAGATTGTTCAGGATGGGTTAAAAAATACTTATGTTTTTATCAAAGATGGAGTGAAGGTTATCTTAGATCCTTCCAAATTGGAGATAACTCCTAAACCTTCCAAAGGAGAGAGAAGTAATTTACTCTCTAAATTTAATTTTGAAGAAGTGATGGAATGTGTTAATGAAGCTTGTACTCATGTAGTACTAGAAGAAAATGAAGAAAAGAATGAACCCCCTCTCATAATGCAACATCTTCTTGGTGAACTTTAAGATTTCATTCTGAAAGAAATTCAACCTGGTCTTCTTCCTATGAGAGACATTCGGTGTTGTCATTCCCCATAAGGGAGCCTATAGAATGAGTATTTAGGAGCATGAAGAGCTACAAAGACAAGTCAAAGAGATTTTAGATAAAGACTTGATAAGAGAAAACATGAGTCCATGTGTTGTTCCAACCTTTCTCGTGCTCAAGAAAGTTGGAACATGGCAAATGTGTGTTGATAGTAGTGCAGTGAACAAAATTACCATCAAGTACCACTTTTTGATTCCTTGCCTTGATGATCTTCTTGACCAACTTCATAGAGTCACTATCTTTTCTAAGATAGATCTTCGGAGTGGCTATCATCAATCCGATTGAGAGTGGGAGATGAATGGAAAACCACCTTCAAGATAAGGGATGACCTCTATGAATGAATGGTTATACCTTTCAGAATTTCTAATATACCTAGTAATTTTATGCACCTTTTGAATTGTGTCTTTAAACCATTTATTGGACATTTTATTGTTGCATATTTTGATGATATTTTAGTGTTCAACAAGCATAGGGTGTAGCACTTGTAGCATTTTTGGTAAGTGTTCAACATTTTGAGAGAGCAAAAGTTGTTCACCAACTCAAGGAGGTGTCACTTCTTCACCAATAGCCTTACCTTTATAGGCTATGTCATTTCAAGCAAGGGGATAGAGATGGGAGGCAATCACAAGCTGACATATTCCTAATTCACTTCATGGCATCCAAAGTTTTCATGGCTTAACATCATTTTATTGATGAATGCTTAAAGGTAGGTACTTTCAAGTGGACGGATGAAGCTGGAAAGAGTATTGAGCTCATTAAGAAGAAGGTGACTAAAGAACCTATCATTTCTTTACCAAAATTTGAAAAGGTGTTTGAGGTAGATTGTGATGCTTCTACTGTAGGCATTGGTGCGGTTCTCAACTAAGAAGGTAAGCCTATCACATTCTTTAGTGAAAAGTTGAGTGAATCTCTTAAGAAGTACTCAACTTATGATAATAAATTCTATGCCACTATTTGTGCCTTAGATCATTGGAGACATTACTTCCTCCTTAAGGAGTTCATCTTATTTTTAGATCATGAAGCTTTGAAATACTTGAATAGTCAACACAAGCTTAACAACCGACATGCCAAATGGAGTAAGTTCCTACAAATCTTTTCATTTGTTCTCAAGCATAAGGCAGGTGTTTAAAATCAATTGGTTGATGCTTTGAGCTAATGGCATTCCTTGCTTTCTACTATGCAAATGGAGATCTTAGGCTTTAATTTGAAGGTGTTGTATAAAGAAGACCCTTACTTTTCCAAGGTATGAGAAGATTGCTCAAAGGGTCCTTATCATTATTTCTTGTTGCAGGATGGTTATCTGTTCAATGGATATATATCCCACAATGCTCTTTGAGAATGCCATCATCATTAAAGCTTATGGTAGTGAACTTTCTAGTTACTTTGGAAGAGATAAGACACTTGCTCTTGTCAAATAAAATTTCTATTGGCTAAAGATGGAGTGAGATATCATGCTACATGTAGAGTGTTGCCGAATTTTTCACATTGCCAAGAGTCATGGCCAGATTACTGGGTTATACACACCACTTCCAATTGCTAAGGCTCCTTGGAAAGATGTTAGTTTGGACTTTGTTGTAGGATTGTCAAAGATACAAAGGAGTAAGGATTCTATTATGGTCGTTGTTGATTGATACTTCAAGATGGTGCATTTTGTTCATTTTAGGAAGACTTTAGATGCATCTCATGTGGTTGATCTTTACTTTTAAGAGATAGTTAAACTCCATGGTATCTCTAAAACCATCACTTTAAATTAAGATACTAAGTTCATGAGTCACTTTTGGTGCACTCGTTGGTAGAAACTTGGAACTAATTTTAAATTAAACTTAATTTATCACCTATAAATTGATGGACAAACAAAGGCTATTAAATCAAAGTTTGGGAAATCTTTTGAGAAGTTTGGTGGGTAAAAGCATTCAATAATGGGATCTCCCCCTAACTCAAGTTGATTTTTCTAATAATCAGTCTCAAGCCAAACTAGTGGTTCTAGTCCATTTAAAGCTATCTATGGTTAGAACCCCATCAGTCCTTTGGACTTGGCACCACTTCCTACCACTCGTCATTTAAGTGGAAATGCCGAGGAAAGAGTTAAGAATATTAAGAAGTTGCATGAGCAAGTTTAGGATTGAATTTGCAAGCAAACTAAGAAGTATAAAAAATAAACCAATAAACACTGCAAACTAGCAACATTAAAGGAAGGAGATTTGGTGTGGATTCATCTTCAAAAGGAGCTCTTTCTAGGTTGGCATCATGCTAAACTTATGCTTAGAGCTGATGGACCTTTCAAAGTGCTTTAACATATTAGAGAAAATGCATACAAGGTTGAGCTTCCAAGAAATTATGATATTTCAACAACTTTCAATGCCTATGACCTTTCACTATATCATGAAGAAGAAGACAAAGACTTGATGGTGAGTGAGTCTTTTCTAACCAGGGGAGCTTAATAGTGGAGTGTCCCATGACACCTCAGATCTTGACATCCAAGTGTCCTATGACACTTATAATGATGTGGCAAGACAAGTCATCAATTTTTCAAGGTTCTAGAACTGTCTTAGTCAACAATTTTGGCTAACTTATGAGGATAACCTATTCCAATTCCATGCGAAGTAGATTTCAAACCATATACTATTAGAAAGATCTATGAGTTTAGTTTTTAATTCACCAAACGGTGTGCGATTTAGAGTTCTCTAGAAGAAATTCTGGCCATTTTTCTAGGTGTCTGTGTTGACTGTGGTCAATTTGAAGATGTGAGTTTTGAGATTCTTGTTATTTTTTCAATACTTATGTTGGTCTTTATGATTCTAAAAAGTTGTATTTTGAGTCTATAGTCAATTTTCTTAGTTAGTTGAGTCTTGACACTAATTTGGTATTGTAAAACTAAGAAAGTGGTTGAGAGTCCTTACTCTGGAGGGTTGTTCTTAGCCTAGGCCTATATAAATCCATGGCTATGTATGAGTTTGGGGAGTGTGAATTGATATTTTGAATAAAATCAGCCTTTGTCTTTGAGAGGAAAATTTTTCTGCAACTCTTATCCATTTAGTAGATTTTTGGATTGGTGGTGAGTTTTTCTTTGTATTCCTAGTGGTTTCCTTAGAGTGATGATATCTGTATCTCTTTGGTGGCTTCCTTAAGTGGTGAGCGTATTTATCTTTGCTCTGTATCCTTTGGGTGGTGAGCTTATCTTTCATTCTTTTTTGATAAAGAGCTTATCTTTCCGCTATGAGTGTTTTCATACTATTAGATGCATGTTAAAATTATTCGTACAAATTCTGAAATCCATCCGAACAAATAAACATGTTCATCCAGGGGACGAAGTCTAGATTTATTTGTGTGGATAAATTCGATATTCGACATCCAGACCAATATTAGAAACCGAGACAGTGTGGAGGATTTTGATGGGGAAGGAAGGCAACAAAGATATTAAAGGAATGAATGAAGATAAAGAGCAATGGGAGAAGAAGAAAGGAAAATATTATGCAGACAAGCTCACTCATTGTTTGCTCGCATGCATCTTAAGGCCTTTCAAATCTTAAAACCCTTCATCTACCACCTACATGAGGCACTCGCATTTTCTTGCTCAACCATTTTATGCGAATCACATTATGGTCCTATAATACTAGTGGTGTAAAAAACACCCAGAGATGTACATAGACAATCCAATGTCGAATTTAGTAAATTACTTGCATATGAAATAATTTAATTAATTTTACTTTAATAGTTTCTTCTCATAATTTTCTAGATTGAAGCTTAGTGGCAAGCAATATGATTCTTTTAGAATATTTTTGAAGCCTCCAAGATGTGCTAAGATCTATCTTCACTATCTTTGGGATTCAACTATTCATGAAGCCGAGGAGTGTCAACAAGCTGACCTTTGCCCAGTTTAGTTCAGGTTGCCTAGATTACTTTAGATTGTTTGAGGGCACTACTTTTTTTTGGTAGGGCTGCTCAGCTTTGCGTACATCCGATTCATAGAATAATATGTGCACAAGTATTGGTGGAAATGGTTCTCAGAATAATATATATGGGAGGATGCTTGGATTCCAAAGCTCGAATTAGAAAGGTTTACCTTTAATTAGGCCATCTCAATGTACAGCCTCTAAAGTAAATTAACTCATTAACCGTGATGGTTGTACTTGGAATCTTGCCTCCATTAGCTCATATCTTTCGTAGATTGAAATTTCTGCAATCCAATGCATTCCTCTATCTCCTATCCTAAGGGAGGACTCAGTCATTTGAAGAAAAGGATAATAAGGGTGTTTTCTCTATTAAATTTGGGTATGCGATTATTGTAACCTAAACCCAATCCTTAATGCATGATCAAGATTCGGTGGTATGGAAGTTAGTGTGGCATTCCCCCCTCCCAAATAAAATTAAAAGCTTCATGTGGAAAGCCTACAAAAATGCACTGCTAGTGAAGGATTTGTTACATTGTCGTGTCCCATATATCAACCTTGTTTGTGGTTTATGTCAGAATGAGGATGAATCTACTCTACCATGTCTTCTTTCATGTCCCTTAATCTCTTAGATTTGGCGACAACTATACCCTCCTAGTTCACAGTGGACGTTTTTTCATGGTTCCTTCTTCTAGTGGTTCAAAGACCTTATCTTTCACCGGTGGCCAAATAAATGGCTTGGTCAAGAAATAATTTCAAAAGCCTCTCTAATCTATTGGATGATTTGGTGTTACAGGAACTAGTTAACTCTAAACCATTAACCTCTAAATGAAGGATTCATTTTGCAGGTTGTGAAAAGATTTGGAGGCTGTGTTCAGGCCTTTTGATCAGACAGATCATCATCTTTTCGTCCCTGAACAAGCTATAGTTTAGAAGGCTCTTGATCATGGATGGATGAAGATTAATGTTGATGCAAGTTGTCCTAGGGAGCACCCTTTTGTAGTGTTGGCAGTAGTGGCTACTAATCATTTTGGGAACCAAATTTGATCTGTTATGGTGGTGGAAGATGAGATGTCGATTCTTGAGGCGGAATCATAGGATACACCCTGTGTTTCACTTAAGGGGTAAAACTATAATTTTCCCCCATCAAGGTAAAATTGTCATTCACATGTATTAGATAGACCATAGAGTGGTTTAGGAACCCATTGAATCAAGTTAGAAGTGTACCCATGTTGGGCCTCGAACATGTTAAGTTTGAAAGTTATTCTAGTTTCACAATTGGGGTACCTTTTCGGGTCCACTAACACCAATACTAAGAGAATTGGAGGTCATTTTATACATTTTTGGAAATATCTACAAGTCTACTTTCCAACAAAATAAACTATGTGAATAGGTGTTTTCAAGAAGAAGTTATGACAATTCTCCCATAAGGTGTTTGTGCTGATAGGCTTACATATTTGGGGTAACTTCCTAGGACCATTTACACTAATTCTGAGTGAACTAGAGGCTAAGACATTTCTTGTTAGAAATTTCTCCAAGTATTCTTTCCAACACAATAAATGGCACCCAATTTGGAGTTTTTTAGAGAAAGTTATGGCTGTTTTCCCGTGATGTGTTTTTATAGAAAAAATCTCTGCAGTTTCGGATTATGCAGGCTGGGAGCCCCAAACACTACTTGGGCACCCCAAACACCACTTGGGTGCCCGAGGTGCACCACTTGGGGCACCTTAGGGTTGTGGGCCTAAGGTGCACCACTTGGGGCACCATAGGGTTATGGGGGTGCCCCAACTCCTAAAGGTTGAAAAAAATAAGCCTAAAAGTGTCCTAAAAGGTGATTTTGTGTCACGTCACTTGCTCATTGGTTTCCCAAACGTGTGGGACCTCATCATGGGCAAATTATAACCCTACTAACACCTCAATTAGGTCATTTTGTCTCATTAGAATAAAAAAGAAAAGAGTTAAAGGGATTAGAGAAGTTCTTGAGCCAAGTGTGGGAGTTCTTCCCCAATTGGGTAAGTTTTACTTCAAATTATGAAAATCTACTGAAATAACTTATTTTTTTCATAGATTTTCTTGCTTTATCTAATTTATGATAAATCTAACCATTTTATATAAGTTGGAGGAAAGGGAAAAGAGATCTTGTTTGAGGATTTCTTTGGGATAAAGAAGTAGAAGTATTGGGTAAGTAGTTACACAAAGTTTACTTTTTTTTTTTTGTTTATTCTTAGGATTCTTAGAAGTCTTGTGATGGTTAAATCGTGAGTCTATAAATGTTTTCTCATATGCTTGTGAAGCCCTCTGTTAAAACTTTAAAAACCCTAACTTTTATAGTGATTTATGATGAGATCTTGTCATATTGTGCTAGGATCTTAGAAATCCCTAATTTAATTTGTACAAAAAAATTGTTTTACATTATATGTATAAGCATTTTCTTAAGATATTGGATTTCATAAGTTTTGAAATCTTGTAAGTTAAGAATCTAGAATCTCCATGATAGCTATTAGTACATGAAAGGTTTAGTTTGCCATGAAAAGTATGGATAGTTGAATTGGAATTGAGCATCTCTTAATATATTATTGTCAGGATGAATAAATAGATTTTATTAGATATGTAAAAATTGACTATAATGCATGTTGACTCCTGAATTAAATTAGCTTATGGTAGTATAAAAATTGCTTAGGGATTGTTATGGAATGATTCAAACACGAGTTGGAATTGTGGATGATTAGAAAGCATGTGTAAATATTGAAACCTTCACTTATGTTAGGTGTATTAAGTTTATGATATTTGGAAGTAGAATATTTGACAAAATTCAAGATTTCCTATTGAGTAAGCTAGAAAATGATTTGTTGATGTTTCATATGTCCCTAATTACACTAGTAAATATATAGTTTAAAGATGGATATAAGATGCTTAATGATTGTTAAATAAATACTCTAATGAATCATGTTTAGGGGTCATGAATGATTGGAAAGCATGTGTAATATATTGGGTGTAGCTTTTGCAAAATGTTTGAGAGTATAATAGTTTGCAAAAAAGTTTCATGTGTCTTATTGATTGAGTTATAGAATGATTTGTTGATGTAGCATATGTTCCTAATCATGCTAGTAAATGTATAGTCTAAAGTTGTATGCCTATTGAGAATACTAGTGAATGTCTATAGTGACCTTTATTCTCTATTACTAAGTTAATGAATACATGGGATGGTATACATTCTTGTACCATGATTTAAAGAATGCTTTATGTTGTGATATGATAAAGTAAGTTGGTCATGAACTAATGAAGAGTAAATTGGATAAAGAATCAAGAAACATAAAAGAAGATAAACAAAAATGTTAAGATGTAAAGGTCCTAATATTGGGGATAAGTAAATAATGAAATAAAATAAGTAAAGGAAAGTATCTTAAGTGTGATGGCCCTCCCATTAAGGTAATAATGCAATGGCATAATGGCCCTCCCATTGGGATAATAATGCAATGATATGATGGCACTACCATTAAGGTAATAATGCAATGGTATGATGGTCGTCCCATTAGGGTAATAATGCAATGGTATGATGGCCCTCCCATAGGGATAATAATTCAATGGTATATGACCCTCCCATTGGGTTAATAATGCAATGGTATGACGGCCCTCCTATTGGAGTAATAATGCAATGGTATGACAACCTCTCATTGGGATAATAATGCAATGGTATAATGGTCCTCCCATTAGGGTAACGATGCAATGGTATAATGGTCCTCCCATTGGGGTAATAATGCAATGGTATGACAGCCCTCCCATTGGGGTAATAATGCAATGGTATGATAGACCATTCATAAGGTATAATGTAATGACAATTTTTCCATTGAGAATATATCCCAATGGTAAAATATAATGGCCCTTGCCATTACGGATTAATATAATGTGTCAAGGTATGAAGTAATGTTAAAGGTCCCATTATTGGAAAATATAAAGTATGTAAAAAGATAAGAAAAGCTATAAAAAAATAAACTATGTCATGAAGAAATATAAGAAATAGAAGTATAAAGGCTTCAAAAGTAATGAAAGGTTCATAAACTATGTAAAAATAAGTAAAATAATGCCTCTCCCATTGGAGTTTAAACAATAGAGTGATGATATCCCTTATGGTTAGGGATAAAAAAGATATGTCAAAAAGTATGTAAGTGAAATAAAAGTATAAGCAAGTGAATCTAAGTGTAAGTAAAGAAAAGTATAAGTATAAAATAGTAAAGATCAAGTATAAGGAATGGTAAGGAAGTGTAAGAAAATGATATCAAGTGTTTAAGTAGTACGAGTAAGTGTAAGAGTCTTTAAACGCCCCACTATTAAGAATGAAACTATGTTAAGGTAGACGAGAGAGCTTATAAGACACATAAAAGGAGTGAAAACCATAATAAGAATATAAAAGTTTATAAGAAAAAAAGAATGCTAAAGAGAGAAAGAACACATTAACTTCAAAAACAAAGTAACGTTATAAGTTTTGTAAAGCATGTGAAATATTTAGGCAAGGTAGTAAGTAAAAAAAGTATTAAGGAACTAGTGAAAGATCATAATCTTTAAAAGAATATAAGTTCCTAAACTATGTAAGAAAAATATAGATGTACAATGGTTCTTCCATTGAGATACAAACCAATGCTATGAAGATCAATGCTAAGTGTTAAATGACTAATGAAAAATGATAAGTAAATATTAGAACAAGAACAATGGAAGCTAATGAGTGACAGTGAATATATGATGAATGACAAGTAACCTATGATAAATAACAAAAAGGTCAATGATAAGTACTCAGGTAATGATAGGCTTGTTGAATATAAAATACAATTTCATATGTCTCATTATATAAATGTATTATTATGATTGCTTATTACTTAAGAATGATGCATGCCTAACTTGAAATGATTTGTCTATGCACATTTATATTAAAAAAATATAGTTTATATATGAACAATGAATAGAAATGTTCAGTGAGATGTACACTAGATATCTTTGCTATGGATGGATTTTAAAATATTTACCATGCAATTGTAAACACATATTGCTATGTTTATTGTCAAATGTATATACGAGAAGAATGTCATGTATATGTAGAATCATGTATCTTGCCATATGTAGATATCATAAGGATGTCATGAATAAAAATAAGCATGTGAATTGAAATGCCTAGTTCCTACATGAAGAATCATGATGACGAATATTTAGATTTTGTTATGTTTATTAAATTATGTATGTACACTAGCACATGCCTACATGCTTGGAATTGGTATGTATTCTATATAAAGATATGTTAAGTATTTTGTATTAAAGAATTAATGTTTTGTTCGTTCGGTTTCTATAGTAGGTTTTATGTACCTACTTACGAGTCGTGGATCTTACCCATCTATACCATTTTTTCAGGTGATGTTTAGTACAGGTACGTCATTTGGAGTGCCTAAAGGTCAGAAGGGAGACATGCAGCAGATGCTTCATCTTTCATTAGCTTTTAGTTTACTTTAGACTCTTACTTTTGTACTAAACCTTGTAATGGGATGTATTATGTCAAAATTTAGACTTTAAGATTTATAGTCTTATATTTTATTTGAGATAATAGAAGGCTAGTTTGAGAGATGGTATAAGTTTATGATATTACTTTCGTTGCATATTGAAGTTTATGATTAACAGCCATTGATTCTTATTTTGCTACATCTTTAAGATTATGGTTAGATGTGATATTTTATGATTCCGTTGTTTCTATTGCTTTGAGGTTAAGGTTAAGTATTCCATGAAGATCACAGGTTCAGGTAAAAGGAAAATTTATAGCCAATTTTGAATAGATCCAGTTTAGTAGCAACCCGGTTTCATGCTTAAATAAGGTTGTGAAATTTTTACAAGGAAAGTTGATGTAGTTATTTTTATTATTTGGAAAACAATTTGTAAAGAATTATGTGTCTTTTTTTGTTAAGAAAACTTGATGTAAATGGGTGTTTATCTGAATTGAATGGTTTCATTTTCTTTATGGAACGTTTAATTGGTTCTTATCTAAAAAGTATTTTTTTTACAAAAAATGGTAAATGGGCATGAATTCATGGTTCCATAAATCAAGGCATGCAAGCATTCAATGAAAAATTCGGCAATCAATTCCTAAGACTAGACCTCTAATCTGTTTAACTCTTACCTAGGTAACTCTAGCCTAAAATGACTAAATATGCATGATTTTGACAAAATCTATAAGTTGGGCGTACCAGTGTCACACCCAAAGACCCATACCTATATGGCTACAAATTTTAGCGCATGATATTAATCCATTCACATCAATGTCATTTAATTTGCTTATAATTTTTTTCTCATATTTTCTTTCATACATACGCAGTGGAATCTCATAATTTAATCATAACCATTCCATTCAATTTAAAATCCAAAACCATATGTTATAAATAAAATCTCATAGTCTGACATAAACCCAAAT